>NW_018922058.1:129277-150274 GCF_002207925.1 Prunus avium | reverse complement strand
ACAAGAGAGAGAGAGAGAGAGAGAGAGAGAGAGAGAGAGAGAGAGAGAGAGTTGTTGTGGTTTAGGTGGGGTTGGAATGTTGGTGAGGGTGGCTATGGGTTTGGGGTTGGAGTGGTGGTGGTGAGGGTGGCTGGGTTTGGGAGGTGGTTGAGGTGTGAGCGTGAAATTTAAAAATATATATATATATTCCATTTTAAGATTGAATTTAAAATTTTATAATCAATTATAGTTTTTTAATTAATTTTAAATATTTTATATTTTATATTTTTAAGGGAATGAACCACATTGACTAATATATACAAACACAAGGACCAAATTGGCCAAATTGAAAACACAAGGACTAAATTGGCCTATGAGATAAAACACAGGGACCATTTTAACATTTAAGCCTTAGCATTATATTGACTGGAAATACCAAGAAGAATTAATTGAACCTAAGACTAACAAGATGTATGGTCTCAAAGCATCCACAATCTTACTCTTTATTTTTTAGTTAAAATTTAGCTAAAAACACTAGAAAGTTATTTTAGGAGTTCTTTATAAAATTTCAACTCCAACCATGCTCTTTAATTGTTGAGAGTATTTGTCCCACATTGAAAAGTTAAGGGACCTAGCCTAGGTTTATAAGGAGTTGGGCTACTCCCCCCATTGCCAATTAGTTTTGGGGTGGAACCTCAACTTCCTTCATGATATCAGAGCAAGGCTTCACTTGTTGGGCCTAATGGCTACATGTGCTCCCACGTCACCCAATATGTGTTGTCCACGTGTTAGGCTTGAAAGTTCACCACACGTGCGGGGGCGTGTTGAGAGTATTTGTCCCACATTGAAAAGTTAAGGGACCTAGCCTGGGTTTATAACGAGTTGGGTTACTCCCCCCATTGCCATTTGGTTTTGGGATGAAACCTCGACTCCCTAAACTAGAGAGCATGATTGGAGTTTAAATTTTATAGAGAGCTCCTAAAATAACTTTTATATGTTTTTAGCTAAAATTTAACTAAAAAATAGAGAGCATGATTGTGAATGCTCTAAGAGTCCTTTCTCTCTCTTTAGATTTAGGAGCTCCTAGAGGTCTCCCTATTTTAGGAGTTGGATATGAAGCATGATTTAAGGTGGGTTTTCTCACTTCCACCCTAATTTTTTTTTTTTAAGGAGGTGGTTTAAGAGCATCCATAATCACGTTCTCTATTTTTTAGTTAAATTTTAGCTAAAAACATATAAAAATTATTTTAGGAGCTCTTTATAAAATTTAAACTCCAATCATGCTTTCTAGTTTAGGGAATCATAAATGCTATAACTATTTTTCAATTGTTCTATCTCTAATAAAAAATAATTATCATTAATTAAAGGTTTGAAATACTCATTAAATAAAGCAGCATTAAATTATAGAGAGCCACTAGGAGTTCTCTCTCTCTCTCTCTCTCTCTCCTCATATTAGGAGCTCCTAGAGGTCTCCTTATTTTAGGAGGTGGATGGGAGCGTTGGAGTTGTATTTTTCCAATTCATCTCTAAAATTTGTCTAAAGATGTGGTTTAGGGAGCCCATTGTAGATGCTCTTAGAAAGTTCATTGTGGATGCTCTCAACTCAAGCTATGAATCAAGAGTTATTGAGTCCAATTTTCCTATTACCAAATCCCATGTGCCCCTAAACATAAATTTAACACTGTTAACAATATTTAAATGCAATAATATTAAAAAACACACAAGTTCCTCCTTGTCATCTCTTTCGTTCACCACCGCCACCTCCAGGTCAGCCCAAATCATGTCGTCCATCTCTAGGACTGGTACCAAAACCATTCACCTTATCTTTTGTGCATCTCATTGTCATTCCTTGCTTTAGTACTTTTCTTATCTAATTTCCATTTGATTCTCAGAGTTGTGGCCAAATCTAAAGAAAAATTTGTTATATTGATTAAAAAAAACTCAATTATTCAAAGCCAAAATTCTCTCTCAAGCTTGGCCAATATTGCATCCATTCAAAATATTCACCATGAGCGACAAACAATAACCCAACAAGTGCTAGTTTGCATGTGGATTTTGGTGTGGTCTTTAATATCATTGAACCCCATGTGAAATTTCCAAGCTTTCCCTTGTGGGTTTTTCTGATTGATCAATTCTTGGTCTTTGCAGTGCTCGAGTGATATTTCCTTGGGCCAAATCTTTAATATGGAAGCACTTTCTCTATGTGGGTTTGAGGGTTTCTTGAAGCAAATTGACACGGTGAGGTGGCGGGTCTGATGAATGGGCGTGGTGGTGGAGATTAGATATAAATTGGGTGTCCCATCATCCTATGGAGGCATAAACAAACCCATGGCAGATCTGATGTACTTGGGGTTTGGAGGAGAAAGAACAAAGACAAGGCTCCCTTTTTGCTGAACGAAATAGATGAGGCGAGGAAATGGTTTCTTTTTTTAAATAAATTTTATTATGTTGAAATCAACAGTGTTAAGTTTCTGTTAAGTTACAGAACACATGTCAAAAAAAATAAGGAGAAAACAGGGAGGCACATGGGATTTGATAACAGGAAAATTGGACTCAGAGTTTATGGCTCTACAAAAAGCCACAAACACTTTGAAAAGAAACAACTCCATTAAGCTTAGTGAATTTTATTCTGGATAAGTTTTGTTGAATTCATCATCTTACAATTATTCGAACTTACGTAACACGGTTGACGTATGCAATTGAGAATCAAACCTTGCTAATTGCTCATATAGCCAAGTCAAAGAAGGTAAATAGATATTTACCAAAAGGGAAATAAAAAAAAAGTTAAAAAGATCCTCTAACAAGAAAGACCACTACGCCCGTACAGTAGTATATTATTCCAAAGAAGATAGCTATTTATGAAGAATATTATTATCAATATATAGAATCTGTATTCTTATCGTTTGCAAATTGCATATGATATGCGCATGCCAACATCTATAAATGGAGACCATGAGGCAATAAGTAGTTCATCCAAGCAAACACACAAATTCCAACTTAAAACTAATCAGCAAGACAATGACGAGTAAACAAGTGAAAAATCAGGTGAGAGACACTTTTGAGGGAGGCTTCGACACCCTCCACAGGGTTGCCGATGTAGTGACTTTTCCTTTGGCCCCTCTGGACGGTGCCATCCATGGCACGGCCCGAGGGGTCCTCAACTGGCTCACAGATAACCATCCTGAAGATAGATCCAACTCCAAGCAAAAATGTCTTCCCAAACCACAACAACAATACAACAACGGCGGTGGCTACGGAGGCGGCTACGGAAACGGTGGTGGCTATGGCGGAGGAAACGGCGGAGGCTACGGGGGTGGTGGATATGGTGGAAATCCTGCTTCTGGAAATCCCAACCGCAGAACTTTCAATTTTAAAGGGAATGAGGTTAGCAACAACGAGGGCCCAGCTTATGGATTTAACAACTTTGGCAACCGGCGTGGCCGCGGCCCCTACAGTGGCGAATCTAAATTCGGCTTTGAGAACAATAAACTGAACGGGAACAAGAACCACGCTGAGGGATTTAACGACTTTGGCAACGAGTACTGAATGTTTTGAGAGCCCATTTTCATTTTGAGAGAACAAAAACAAACGAAAAACCTGTTCGGTGGGCAAAAACAGAAAACACGGAGAACGTTTTAAGAAAATAAGAACAACTTCACGTCTACTTGTAGAAAACAGAAAAAAGCTATTTTCATCCTCACAATAAACAAACACTGAAAACACGCTACTTCTCTCGCTCAAATCTTCTCTCCTCATCAGACCAAAACCACCGTCAAACGCTGCCAGCATAGAACCACACGCAGAGCTTGAACCACCACCATCACCCAATCAAAATCACCACCGCCCCATCGAACCTGATTGACATCACCTCCACTCAATCGAACCCAACATAATCTCTACACAATTGAATTGAACCACCATTGTTGAACAACTAATTGCCGAATCAATTTTCAGTCCAAGAAAAGGAAAAGGAGCTGGGAAGCTACTGGAAGGTGAGGTTGCAGTGAGAGAGAGACAGAGAGAGGGTGTGGCGGCATGAAGAGAAAGTGAAAAAGTGGGGGGTTGGTTTGATTCTTCAATTTTAGAGAGAGAGAGAGAGAGAGAGAGAGAGAGAGAGAGAATTGGGGTGGGTTTGCAGAGAGTGAAAGAGAAGGTTGAGTTGAGGTTTCATTTTAATTTTTTATAAAGATAATTTTAGTTTTATACTTTAGAATTTTATTCTATTTTTTAAATGATATTCTTTTAGACAATTAAAAAAATACTTTTGAAAAATAATATACATACATTTTTTTTTTTTTTTTGAAACTGACATCTTGATTACATAATGTTGTATTAAAAAAAATTAATGCATTTTAATTAAAGTTACAAATTCTTTGTTTTTGTTATTATCAAATTGTTCTACCAGACACATTTCCACTGTTTTTATTTTCTAAAAATGTTTTCCAATTAATCTACCAGACGCATTTTCGAATCTTGAAAATGCAAATTCATTTTCTTGTTTTCATTCTTAGCAAATATTCTCAGAAAACATTATTCGAAAATGTTACCGAACGGGCCCTAATAGTTTCCTTTGGTATTTTGTTTTAACCTGATAGCATCATAATCTAAAGACGAAAAGAAAGGAAGAAAGTTCAATCACTTCAACAGCTTTTTACAAAACACACTCTCGAAAAAGTATAAATATCCCGATATTTTCTTCGAAATTTCCATGTTTTTGAACTACCAATATTTTCGATACTATCGATATTTTAGACCTTGATCGTGATAGTGCAAGGATTCTTCAAACTGTGAGGGATAGCAACTTGGAAATCTGTTTCATCAATGGCTTCATGTAACTTACAAGGCTGCAAACAAAGAAGAATACGGTTGTGCCATTGACTTGTATAGTTGGTGAGCAGCAGAGTAGAGGAGCAAATCCAGCTCCTCCAAGGCCTTTTCCGACAAGGAAATTTGCAACTGCACCTCCTTGCACCTGAATGGGTCCGCAGTAGCTTGTTTAGAAGAGTTTTGCTTGGAATGAAAGATCTTTTAAATAATAGTATCAAAACATTATGTCCAAAAGTAAAAACTCAAAGCATTATTTTGATTTCCGCTCTGTATTCTTCTTAAATTATCATGCTTGTGTCTTTCTATTTGAAGCTATATGTTGAAAATTTATTTTTTAAATGCTAAATATTAATGTCGTTTGCTGTTAATTTATTATGTTTCAATTTCTAATCACTATTTATGATTAACTCAAACAAAACCAAGCTCGACTATTTGTGATTGTAAATTGACTTGGTACAACTCAAGCTCGACTAGTTTTAGCTCGTTTGAGCTTGGCTTGTAAAAGAAACAAAAACAGAACTAAGCTGGAACTTGATAAGTTTTTAAACAAAGCCAAGCTTGATTACCCATGTTTTACTCGGCTCAAATACTATGCAACCATATATATATAATATATTAGTCCCCTTTTATTGAGAGATTCCTCAAATAATTTTATTTAAGGGACATCCCTTAGGGTCCTCTACAAAAAAAAAAAAAAAAAAAATCAATGATCCCAACCTTCTATGTTTCAAGTTTTCAATCATCGATCATCATTGCAAAAAATCAGGAAAATTGAAAATCATTTACGCTTCAAATTGGGACCAACAAAATAGACGAACACGGTGCTTCAAGAAAAGATTATAATAACAACAATCTAATTGAGTGGTCAAATGATTTCAGATTCATGTGATTTTTTGCAGATATGATCTTTAAGGTAATATCTAAAAATTAGATGGTTCAAATAATTGAAATACAATGTATGGTGGACCCTACAAGGCAGTGGCAGTTCTAGGATTCAAAAGCCGGTTGGGCAAAATTTACATACTAAACTCCACAGTACGATGAATTTCATTAATTAACATGAAAAGATACACCTAGTCGGGGGGACATAATGAGCCTTACCCTCAAATGCATCTCTATCTATAAATAAAAGTTCAACAAATACAAAAGCAAAAGTAAAAGTAAATACAATGCAATACAAAACAACACTATTCAAATTCGTTGTTCTCTTGGGATTCCGATTGTGATCCGACATAATAAAAGATAGCCTATGAATAATATGTAAAAAGAATTTTAATCAAACATACCAACAAAAAATTAAACAAATTCTCATAATAACATCTCAACAATACCAAACCAAAAATTATAATTCATCCATAGCTAAACCTAAAATACTCAATTTTAACAAAATCCCAAATCAAAGCCCTAGAATAATTCAGCCCTAAACCTATAATTAAAGATATATAGCAAAGGAGAGAATGAGAATAATACTTGTTGCTGACAAAAGGAGAGGAGAAGATGTTGCCAAGTTGCCCACCCAAGATAATAGAAGATTTAGCCAATAGCCAATAGAGGGAGAATTTGATCCAAAAAAAAAATAAGGGGGGAGAAACTTGCTGCGGTCGAGTAGCAAAGAGAGAGAGAGAGAGAGAGAGAGAGAGAGAGAGAGAGAGAGAGAGAGAGAAACAAGAAGTCTAATAGCCAAAAGAGAAGGAGAGAGAATATATGAGACCACCTGGATGGGCAACATATGTGTAGGGTACGCTTTTAATTTTTATTATTATTTTGAGATGGACTTATAACACATGTAGGTATTTTTTATTTTGAAAAAATTTGGGTTGGGCAGGCACCCAACCTGCCCTGTGCATAGCACCGCCCATGCTACAAGGTGTCCTTCAAATAAGCTTATTTGAAGGATTCCTTGACAGGACCCGCCCCGAATTCCTCGGAACCCGAGACGAGTACTGTGGAAATTCCCGACGTCATACCGATGCCGGGCCCATTTACTAAGAACTGAGACTTTCTGCCGAAATTTCGGCAGAGTCTCTCCTGAAAATTGGACTTTCCCCAAATTTCAACCTGTTAAAAAAAATTCACAATTTAATCCCAACTGGCAGCATGCTTAAGTTATCAACATGCAAACACATAATAGGCCTCCGACCTTCAGATAATTCGAAACAGCACCAACAATGTTCTTAAGTCATTTAATACATAAACCATGTAATTAATGACCTCAAACAACTTTACTAATACCACATAAAACATTAAACCGGATTCAAATCCAACAATCACATCGAAAACCACATATAATGCAAATACTTTATAACAATAAAGAATTCAACTAATAAATATAAAAAGAAATTAATTAACCCTTAAATTCAAACGCATAAGATCTCCATCACAAAACCATAAAAATAAACTCAAAGACCCCCCTATAATCAACATAAATCAATGACGGTCAAGACTCGTCCAAAAGGGTCGTCCTAGTACTTCTCGAAGAGTGGAACTACCTCGGAAGACTCACGGTCAACCGAGGGTCAAACTGCCCAAACTTGGTCAATCGGGCCCAAGGGGCCCGAGAGAGAGAGAGAGAGAGAGAGAGAGAGAGAGAGAGAGAGAGAGAAACAAGAAGTCTAATAGCCAAAAGAGAAGGAGAGAGAATATATGAGACCACCTGGATGGGCAACATATGTGTAGGGTACGCTTTTAATTTTTATTATTATTTTGAGATGGACTTATAACACATGTAGGTATTTTTTATTTTGAAAAAATTTGGGTTGGGCAGGCACCCAACCTGCCCTGTGCATAGCACCGCCCATGCTACAAGGTGTCCTTCAAATAAGCTTATTTGAAGGATTCCTTGACAGGACCCGCCCCGAATTCCTCGGAACCCGAGACGAGTACTGTGGAAATTCCCGACGTCATACCGATGCCGGGCCCATTTACTAAGAACTGAGACTTTCTGCCGAAATTTCGGCAGAGTCTCTCCTGAAAATTGGACTTTCCCCAAATTTCAACCTGTTAAAAAAAATTCACAATTTAATCCCAACTGGCAGCATGCTTAAGTTATCAACATGCAAACACATAATAGGCCTCCGACCTTCAGATAATTCGAAACAGCACCAACAATGTTCTTAAGTCATTTAATACATAAACCATGTAATTAATGACCTCAAACAACTTTACTAATACCACATAAAACATTAAACCGGATTCAAATCCAACAATCACATCGAAAACCACATATAATGCAAATACTTTATAACAATAAAGAATTCAACTAATAAATATAAAAAGAAATTAATTAACCCTTAAATTCAAACGCATAAGATCTCCATCACAAAACCATAAAAATAAACTCAAAGACCCCCCTATAATCAACATAAATCAATGACGGTCAAGACTCGTCCAAAAGGGTCGTCCTAGTACTTCTCGAAGAGTGGAACTACCTCGGAAGACTCACGGTCAACCGAGGGTCAAACTGCCCAAACTTGGTCAATCGGGCCCAAGGGGCCCACGACCTCCATTTTATGATCCGAAAGTTCCTATGGGTTCCACAAGGTCTAGGAAACATGTCCCACAAGTTTGGTTCAGATCGGACGGTTGGATCGCTCACGATCACACGATCGGACGGTTATCGTAAAACACAAACTTTAAGTTATTAAATCGGAACATCCGGGGCTCCGATTCATGATCCGTCGAATCCTACACGATCCTAGGAATACCCAGATCAACCTATATTAATTTGGAAGTGATCCAACGGTTCTAACATATCGAATCCGGAAATCACACAACATATAAAATCCGTTCGGGGTTCAAACGTTATCCGAATTGAGATCCGTAAAATCCTACGCGCTCGTGACAACCAGGGGATTGTATTGGGAAAAAATTCCCCTCTGATACAGTGCCCACGCGCTGGCAGCGCGTGGGTATCCAAAGCGATATCGCATCGCCGGAAAATCTTAGAATCTCGGGCCAAGACTCCTACCCTAGGTAATACACCTAATTTGGAGTCACTTTTGTTCTTGGGCATTACCCAAAAATTCGACGGAAGTGGCTGAAAACGGAGGTCGAAACTGGCAGATTTTTCAATCGCTTAATTAACTACCATAACGCAGAAATTTGTCAATTCCTACCCAACCATCAGCTAGAGCATGAAAAATAGGTGGAAAAGCATACCTTAATCGACCGGTGGCCGGAGGAGGGAGAAACCGCCAGCTAAAAATCTGTTAAAACTGGGTCAAAACCGATCGGATTTTTGCATTTTTCGGCCATCTCCGATGGTTCTAGCGGCAGAGATTAGTCGGAATAGGAAGAGGGAAGTGAGCTTGATGTTTTGGTACTAATATCATGCGATTTGGTGGTCGGTGGAGGTGGTGGCGAAGCAAAAACCGTTCGGATGAACAGTAACAGCAAAGGGGGGGAGGGGGGTTTCTACGCGCAGGGGAGAGAGAGAGAGAAAAGTGAGGGATTTTCTGATTATTGTAAGATCCCACATCGACCAACGGAGAGGAGGTTGATGTGCCTTATATGTACATGCCCGCATCCATCTAGCACGAGTCCTTTTGGGAGCTCACTGGCTTCGAAGTCGTAGGAACTCCGAAGTTAAGTGAGTTGGGGGCCAGAGCAATCCCAGGATGGGTGACCCACTGGGAAGTTGGTAGTGAACTCCTAGAAACAAAACCGTGAGGGCAGAGAGGGAGGCCCAAAGCGGACAATATCGTGCTAGGGGAGTTGGGTCGTGACATCCCTCAACTCAAGGTCTATATGTGTGTGTGTGTGTGTGTGTGTATACATATATACAAAGAGCTTCTATTAAAGAATCCATCAAATTAGCTTATTTGAGCGATAGCTTTGTAGGGCCCACTTTGCATTGTATTTCACTAATCCAAATCGTTTATGTTTTAGATAATTATTGAAAAATCATCTCTACAAAAAATCACTTGAATCCGATATCGTTTGACCACTCAATTGTGTTATTGAAATTTTAATACTTTCTTAAAGCACCGTGTTCATTGATTTTGTAGGATACAATTGAATGTCGAAACATTTTCCGATTTGTCTAATTGTTTTCAAGGATGATCTATGAATGAAGACCTTAAAAATATATGGTTTGAATCGTTGAAAAACAATTCATAGGGTACCCTAAAAGACATCCCTCAAATAAAATTATTTGGAGGATCCCTCAATAGAAGGGGACTGTATATATATATATATAAATTCTCCTATGTGGACATTCATACATTGTTATCGTGTGGACACCATGTATTTTGTACTACCTCTCACTGCTTTCCTGTCTATTTACAATAGCATCCACACAATAATAACGTGCGGACATCCAAATCAGAGAATAACTATATATATATATATATATACATGCATGCATAATGGAAGGCATTGCTTGAGATAATGCAATCATGTATGTTGTAATATTCAATGTGATAATGCATTGCTATTTGGTTAAAGAGGTTGAGAAAATTTAAGACTGTCGCTGTCTGGATTAATAGAGCGAATATTTTATACTTTGAATAAAGTTAGTGGAATATTATTCTCTCTTATATAGGCATTCATTTTCAATCAATATAGCATCCTCCAATCTTGTCGCTACAGAGAGTAGCTTGGCAAGCAAGCTAGCAAGGGTACTTCAAAAGATTCCTCCACATCATCTATATAAGGGATGTGACATATGCGTATGCTTATTCTCATAATATAAATATAATGCTAGCTAGCAGACAAGGCAAATTAACTTAAGGCCCCGTTTGGTTCATGGGAAAGGAGGTTTGGGGTTGGAAAATGCTTTTTCATGTTTGGTAAGTCCAAGCATGGGAAATGGTTGCCTAGCACATGGGAAAGTAAAGGGGAAAGTGAAGCCCTCTTTTCCACTTGGGTTTTGTTTTCCCTCCTCATGAGAAAGTTTGGAAAAATGAGCCAACATTCAATGCACATTTTTCATGACCATTTTGTCCCTATGAATAATTTAGAATTATAATGTATCATTAAATGCATTCTTTTTTTATTTGATTTAATATGGGTATAATTGGAAAATTATACGAACTTTGTTTTCCATTCCTACTCAAAACAAACATGGGAAATGAAACAAAGTGAAATCTCCCAGTTACTTTCCCGACATTATCAAATGTGGGAAAGAAATCTTTCATTTCCCATCCCTTAGGAAATGACATGGGAAGTGACTTCCCCTCAAATCCGTTCCGTGAACCAAACGGAGCCTAAGTATCATGACAATGGAATTCCTCAAAGGTAAACTCGAGACTTACTAATTAAACTTGTCACCTCATCTCTCATTAAGTCACATTAGCATTATATTGACTGGCAATACCAAGAAGAATTAATTGAACCTAAGACTTACAAGCAGTATGGTCTCAAAGCATCCACAATCATGCTCCTTATTTTTTAATTAAAATTTAGCTAAAAAAACTAGAAAGTTATTTTAGGAGTTCCTTATAAAATTTCAACTCCAACCATACTCTCTAATTTAGGGAATCATAAATTATTTCTTTCTTTTTTGTAGTTTAGCATAAATGCTCCGTATTCATATAAAATAATAATAAATAGTAATCATTAAATAAATACTTAAAATAACATTAAAGTAAAGCAGCGTTTAATTATAGAGAGCCACTAGGAGTGCTTTCTCTCTCCTCACATTTAGGAACTCCTAGAGGTCTCCCTATTTTAAGAGTTGGATATGTAGCATGGTTGGAGGTGAGTTTTCTCACTTCCTCTCTAAATTTTATTTAAGGACGTGGTTTAAGAGCATCCACAATCACGCTCTCTATTTTTTAGTTAAATTTTAGCTAAAAAGATATAAAAATTATTTTAGGAGCTCTTTATGAAATTTAAACTCTAATCATGCTCCCTAGTTTAGAGAGTCATAAATGTTATAACTCTTTTTTATTTGGTCTATCTCAATTAAAAAATAATTACCATTAATTAAAGGTTTGAAATACTCATTAAATAAAGCAGCATTACATTATAGGGAGCTACTAGGAGTTCTCTCTCTCTCTCTCTCTCTCTCTCTCTAGATTTAGGAGCTCCTAGAGGTCTCCTTATTTTAGGAGGTGGGAGTGTTGGAGTTGTATTTTTCCAATTCCTTCCAAAAATTTGTCTAAAGAAGTGGTTTAAAGAGCCTATTGTGGATGCTCTTAGGGAGTCTATTGTGGATACTTTCAACTCAAGCTATGAATCAAGAGTTTATAGCTCTACAAACAGCCACAGACACTTTGAAAAGAAACAACTCCATTAAGCTTAGTGAATTTATTCTGGATAAGTTTTGTTGAATTCATCATCTTACAATTATTCGAACTTAACACAGTTGACGTATGCAATTGAGCATCAAACCTTGCTACTTGCTCATATATATATATATCCCGTAAATAGATACTTACCAAAAAGTTAAAAAGATCCTCTAACAAGAAAGACCACTACGCCCGTACTCAGGGCCGGCCCTTGGCCAGGGCAACTAGGGCCACCACCCGGGGCCCACGATTGAGAAGGGCACAAAAAAAATTTATATTAGCTTATATATATGTATATGATCAGACAAAAAAAAATTATATGTATATTCAAAATAAAATTATAAGTGCTCATAAAAAAATAAAATAACTAAAAGTAATGGGTATGGCTAAATTATATTGCCCCTTTGTTCAACTGGTGTACAGATTACCTTATTTCCATTTTCAACATTTAAGTAAATGTCTTTGTCCTTTTACTTTCATTTATTTTTATATTACTCCATTTACTTAAGTTTACAATGTAAATAAGGAAGTACCCCCCATTTGGATTCAAATAAAAATACTAGAAAATCAAATTCCCACCAAATAAAAATATGAAAAATCGGTTTTAGTGCAAAATACGATTTATGCTAAAAATGATGGCTCATTAAGTCAATATATACTTCATACTAAAATCCCATAAAATCAAGTTTTCTTATTTGATGTGTAAGGAATAAAAGCCGCCAAAAATTATCTTGAGAAAATGATTATTCCGAAAAACCATTTTTCATACTTAGTCAATATTGCACCTCCGCTAAAAAAATTCTGGGTCCGCCAATGGTGGCAGGCATAAGAATTCTCTCTCTCTCTCTCTCTCACCCAAAGCACACATCTCCTCCCTGGGTTTCTCTAAACAATGATTTGCTTATTAGGCTTTTGGTTTTTGTCTCAAATGGTGAGGAAGGCTATTTCAATCGATTCTCATACTTGCAAATTGCAATACACTAGTTAATGAGTTTTGTCAAATTGGGTCGGTAATTATTTAGAATGAGTTATGGATAATTTGGTTTGATGGGGATTAGGTGTCTTGAGAGCTAGCTGGGCGGGTGGGTGTTGTTGGGCTTGTGGTAGATGATGGTTGCTAGGTGGCTGGTGGTGTTTGGGTGGTGGCTTGTTTGGTGCGGCCTAGGAAGGAAGTGATGAAGTTTTTAATATTTTTTTAATATTCTTAAATAATTTTTTAAAATTGTTAACATCCACGCTGGATTTACACTTAAGATGAGTTACATAAGTCCTTATAAGTTATTTTACAAAAAGATAAACTTGTCTTTAAAATTTTAAAGATATGGTGGGTGGGAAAATATGACAAGATGATGGAAATAGCAGCACTCAATTAATTATTTGATTAAAATAATAATAATTTATAAATAAAGGGCACACTCTTAGAGTTTTGCACTGGACCTTCAATCACCCAGGGCCGGCCCTGCCCGCACTGTAGTATATTATTCCAAAGAAGTTAGCTATTTATGAAGAATATTATTGTCAATATATAGAATCTGTATTATTATCGTTTGCAAATTGCATATGATATGCGCATGCCAACATCTATAAATGAAGACCATGAGGCAATAAGTTGATCATCCAAGCAAACACACAAATTCCAACTTAAAACTAATCAGCAAGACAATGACGAGTAAACAAGTGAAAAATCAGGTGAGAGACACTTTTGAGGGAGGCTTCGACACCCTCCACAGGGTTGCCGATGTAGTGACTTTTCCTTTGGCCCCTCTGGACGGTGCCATCCATGGCACGGCCCGAGGGGTCCTCAACTGGCTCACAGATAACCATCCTGAAGATAGATCCAACTCCAAGCAAAAATGTCTTCCCAAACCACAACAACAATACAACAACGGCGGTGGCTACGGAGGCGGCTACGGAAATGGGGGCGGCTACGGGAACGGGGGTGGCTACGGAAACGGTGGTGGCTATGGCGGAGGAAACGGCGGAGGCTATGGGGATGGTGGATATGGTGGAAATCCTGCTTCTGGAAATCCCAACCGCAGAACTTTCAATTTTAAAGGGAATGAGGTTAGCAACAACGAGGGCCCAGCTTATGGATTTAACAACTTTGGCAACCGGCGTGGCCGCGGCCCCTACAGTGGCGAATCTAAATTCGGCTTTGAGAACAATAAACTGAACGGGAACAAGAACCACGCTGAGGGATTTAACGACTTTGGCAACGAGTACTGAATAGGAACAAGCTCTAACCATGCAAGCATGCATGTAATGGGAACAAGAAATCAGATAATTGTCTAAAATAAGACCTGATTCAATATCTGAGTGGCTAGGCCTCTTTTTTATGTGTAATGCTAATATAAAAAAATAAATTAGACAAAAGTTCTGAAAGGTTAAATTAATAGTTTCCTTTGGTATTTTGTTATAACCTGATAGCATCATAATCAAAGACGAAAAGAAAAGAAGAAAGCTCAATCACTTCAACAGCTTTTTACAAAACACACTCTCGAAACAGTATAATTACCATATTTCTGGATCCAAACAAATATATCTGAGTTTAGTAATATTTCTGGATCCAAACAAATATATGAGTAGTATGTTAGTGCATCATTTGAGGATTACATATGATATAACAAAATGAAAGCCTACGTATGATAGGACATCCTTGCCCATTGACCATTGAAGTTTATATCGGCTCTGTGCTATTCATATATGTTTGCAG
This sequence comes from Prunus avium, assembly GCF_002207925.1. The sequence goes on along the minus strand of NW_018922058.1, from coordinate 135,523 downwards.
CTATAGGTTTAAAAAGTACTTTATAAATGTGAAATATCATTATCTTTTGTTGCTAATTCTGAAATATCATTTCTAATCACTATTTATCATTAAACTATGCTTAGCTTGAAGATTGGTTATAAAAAAAGGGACCAGCTTATGACTGTAAATTGACTTAACACAGCTCGAGCTCGAATTCTTTTTAGCTTGTTTGAGTTTGACTCGTAAAAGAAACCAACAAAACCAAGCTTAACTCGATAAATATTAAACAAAGTCGAGCTTTATTACCACATGATACTTCGCTCAGATCTTTTGCGTGTATATATATAAGAGCTTCTGTTGAGGGATATCAAATAAGCTTATTTGAGGGAAAGAAACAAACAAAATCAAAATTAACTCGATAACTATTAAACAGAGTCAAGCTTGATTACCATACGATACTCCGCTCAGATCCTTTGCATATATATACAAAAGAGAGCTTTAGTTGAGAGATCTCAACTTATTTGAGGGACATTCTTGTAAAATCAATCCACGTATTGTATTTGAGGGACACCCTTGTATCTCTTATGTAATCAATTAAGTTCAAGTAATTTAGACTAGGTTAAATCTGCACTCAAGATGATTATAGAAATTAAAATCAACCTTGTCATGGCTCAAATAGAATCAAAATCCAGATAAAAAAATTATACATTACATTATGACTAGTCAACCTAAAGGACTAGTCATCTATTCTCATGCGAATTTGTTTTTACTGCCAATTGTAGCTCATCTGGCCTAATGTTTTTTTGTCTTATTGTGAAGCCAAACATTGGCTGCCAACTGGGAGACTTTAGGGTATACTTCTTTTTGGTAGAAAAGGAGGCTAGAACATTGTAGCCGTCGCTTTCTTAGCAAGAGAGATAGGTTTTTTTCAGAGCTTGATTTTTTTGGTTCTGCATCTCTCTCTTTTAGTGAGTGAGGTCTACATTTTGAGAGAGAGAGAGAGAGAGAGAGAGAGAGAATGTGGTATTTTTCTTCTTCTATGCATCAGCTGAGTGAGGATTGAGTTTTCAAATGAGTTTTTCAAATAGCTTTTGAAATATCTTTTTATTTTCGAAATCTACTCACCCATAGAGAATTTTTTAGAGTAAAACTTTTACTCCGCATTCTCTAAGGTTTTTCATGATGAGATTTTGAAAATGGTTTATAAAATATGTTGTTCTTTTAAAATATGCATCTGAGTTCGTGTTGACTAGTCATTTTCTTCAATCTAGATCAGATTCTTGGTTGATTTCGTCAAGAGTATGATTTGTTGAAGGAATTGACCATTTCATCTCAGAATTTATATTTCATTGTGTATGATCGATCTGGAGCTAAGTCGCAGTGCCATCGAATGAAAGAGCTGATGGACTAGCTACCACTTACATAAAGGACTAGCTTCTAGCTCATTTCCTAAATAGACCTAGGACTGCTTGGGCTTGTGATTACTATTTCCGTAAAAACCTTCTTGACTTAGTGGATTGCCTGGTAGGATGATAACCCCTGGTTATTCCCAATGGTGAGTTTCTGAATGAACATTTCTGGTGTTGATTCTGGATAATATGATTAGTCATACTTCTTCAATATATGTGTATGATTCTGATGAATGTTCACACACTCTTCATTGTAGTTGTTGTTAGCACTAGGGATGCCTAGATTGACGGATCCTTTTGAATGCCTAGGGTGTCACTTAGCTTTCTTCTAGGATTGCAGGTGTTGATAATTGATATGTTGTGAATCTAGGTTTTGAATTACTTGTTCATTGATCTATGACTAGTAGTTGACTAGTCATATTGTTTACTAGGAACATTTAATCATTGTTGTCTTAGATCTATCCATTGGGGTTTTAATTTACCTCCTTCACTAAGTACCAATTTTAAGTGTCCTTCAAATAAAATTATTAGAGTGATCCTTCAATAAAAGGAGAATATATATATATATATATATATATGATGCAAGACATTCATCATGATGATGCAATCATGTATGTGGAAGATACAATCATGTATGTTGTAGAATCCAATGTAATAATGCAATGTTTGTTGGTTGAAAAAATAGTTGAGAAAAGTTGAGATGTGACGTTCGAAATAAAAGGTCGAATACTTTATACTTTGAATAAAGTTAGCGGAATTTTATTCTATAGTATAGACATTCATTTTCAATCAATATAGCATCCTTGAGAGAAAACGTGCATCGCCAATTTTCAGGTTCTTCTAAAGGCCGCATACATAGTAGCTTGGCAAGCAAGCTAAGGGTTACATCAAGAGATTCCTCCTCTTTCATCATCAATGTAAAAGGGATGTGACATGCATGCTTTTTATATTCTCATCATGTTTTAAGATAAAGCTAGCGGACAAGGCAAATTATCAACCTCTGTACTTCATTTTGAGTCTCCGATTAACCTCCAAACTGAGAGTACATAATGACAACTTGTTTCTGCTTTCCCAAAACTAACCCAGAAGAGACTTCCGAAACCAAAAGAAATGATCATGAGCCTGCTTCTAACACTAATTCTAATAGTCCCAAACGAAAAGGACCCAAAGCTTTCAACTTTCGCGGGAACGAAATCTGCGACAACAAAGGAGAAACGGTCGGAGTATTTAACTTCGGCAACAAGAAGACCGGGGGCTCCAACAGTACTGACAAGCAGGATGGCGGCTCCAATCTTGTTTTCAACTTTGAAGATATTAAAATTCAGAGGAACCAGGCCAAGAAAACTGTCGGATTTTGTGACTTCGGCAACGAGTATTGATCATTCAATATCCCACGCTTGCAGGCCTCTTTTGCTTTTTTTCTTTTTTCTTTTTTTGATGTATAAAACTATTTTATTTCTTATATGCATAGTAGTTTAACATCAATTGTTCCTGTCATGAGTAAATGAAAAAGTAAAAAATTAAAAACAATTGTTAATTTTATGTGCGGCGTGAATAGTAACAGCATTTACTTCCCTTTGCCTTCTGCCATGATAAATGGGTGGAAGAAGTGCTCTAATAGGTGGGCCATTATTCTTTTATGTAGTGAATTTAAAGATGAAAAGAGAAAGAAGAAAGTTCATTCACTTCAAACAGCTCAAACACATTCTCAAAATAGTATAATTACCTTTTTTTGAGGACTACATACATATGATAACAGAATGCAAGCTAACGTATGATAGGACTATATATGAGTTTATAATTTCTAATCACTATTTATCATTGAACTTTGCTTAGCTCGAAGATTGGTTATAAAAATGGACCAGCTTATGACTGTAAATTGACTTGACACAGCTAGAGCTCGACTGATATTTAGCTTGTTTGAGCTCAACTCGTAAAAGAAACAAACAAAACAAGCTTAGCTCGATAAATATATTAAACAAAGTCAAGCTTGATTACCATATTGAAATTGATACTTAGGTGATGAGGGGTAAATTTAACTAAATAAAGAAGACACAACAACTCAACAATCAAGAGAACACACAGAGTATGCCACAAGGTACCTGCAGTCCTAGAAGATTACTAGTGACAACCTAGGCACTCAGAAGGACCCATCAATCTAGGCATCCCCTGTGCTAGCAACAACTATGGTGAAAGTGTGTGAAGTCATCAATATCAAGTAAACAGTAAACAGCAAACAGCAGAATATAGATGACTAGTCAACCACCAAGAACAGAAACCCAGATAAATTTACAGATATGCAAAACAGGTTTTGTTTACCCAGAAACCCACCATTGGGAAAAACTGGGAGTCATCAACCGACTAGGCAATCCACTAAGTAGAAAAAGATTCTTACAAAGGAATACAAGCAAGATCAAGCAAAACCTAGATCTATTTAGGAAGATGAGCTTTACCTCCTTTGTGCAATCTTCTTCTCCAACTTAGCAAAGCTTGAAGCTCAGTTCTTCATGGCAATGGCAGCTCCTTCTTCAGCTCGTTCATCCCATGGCACTAGCTTGCAAGCTCCAACTCAAAACGAAACCAAACTTTGGATTCAAGGGAGAAAGACCAATTTCTTCAAGAAACCATACTCTTGAAGAAATCAGTAACGAATCCGATCTAGATCTATTTGAGAGAATGATTTAAATAGCTAGATGCAGATTCATATTTCAAAAGCAGTTTTTCAAAAAGAAATCAATTAGAAAAACTCATAGATGAAATATATGGTTTACTCTTTGAGGAAGAAGAAGAGAAAGATGGCAAGCCAATCTTTCCAAAACTCCCACACAAAAGAGACGGCTTCCAAATGAGGAATACTCTTGCTTTTACAGACAAAAGAATCCCTTAGGTCAGACTGACACATGGCAGCAGAGAGAGAAAATATAATAGGACAAAACAGATGGTTAACCAGCTGGAAATCGCACTGAGCAAGGATGACTAGTCATCTTTTATGAAAACAGTTTTAATGCATGATATGCAATGCATGATTTACCTTTGTCAAATTGCTTGAACCTCCATAGGATAGATGAGATTTAAGAACACTTAGAGATGCTATTCTTAATCTAACTTTGAGCTTGATAAATACATACAAAAGTCCTATTACAAAATTGTCAAGGGAAGCCAAAAGAATTAATCAAAAATTCATACATTAACAATCTCCCCCTTTTTGGCTTTCCTTGACAACACACTCTCTCATGAACACTCAATCCAAAACTAATCCTAAGAAGATGATTTAAATGAAGTACCTGCAAAAACAGTAACCAACCTTCCAGCACAAGACAAGCATATTATATCTCAGAATTTCAAATTTTAAACAAGATGCAATATGTGCAATAAGGGGGGTTGAGAGTGTTCTCCCCCTTGTTGAAAAGGAAAGAGCAAAAAGGCAAGGAAACAAAACAGCAAATACAGGAAGGAAACAGAGGGCAGAAAATCAGATTTGAACACAAAGCATAGATTGAATACAAATCACATTACAGCTGTTCAAAAACAAGACAACAACAACTCCCCCAACAAGATGCACAGACTGTCCAAACAGAAACAAGGGAAAATAAAACACAATGTAATTACAAACAGAGACTTCCAATCTGCCCAAAATAGACTCCCCCTATCCAAGAGCACATGATCCCCACAATGTGAGAACAAAATAAACCATCCAATCAGTCCAAAGAGACTCCCCCTATCTAGGACACAACCGAATCAAAAACTCTAGCTAAAAAACCAGAGAATCAGCAGACTCATTAGATGCAGCAGAAGTATCAGAGGCATCAGAGGCAGGAGCCGGTTGAGGATCCACTTGAGCAGTAGCAGCAGCAGCAGCAGAGGAAGACGGAATGAGACTCATAAGGGGCTGTATGTGCCTCTCCTTGGCAGCAAGCTCAGCTCTGAAAGAGGTATTTGCGGAAGCGGATGACACAGAGGAGAGAAAGGAGCTTGAAACCTTCTGACTAAGGGCAAGGGAGGTCTTGCCAAAAGGAGCAATGGGAGGAGTCCATTGATCCGAGTCAAGAGAGGGTACCTTATGACGCTCACATACAAGCTGAATAAGACATGGGAAGACAAGAGTTCCCTTGTGTTTCGTTCCGTGACCGATAGTCTTGCCAAGAATAGCATGATAAATAATATCCCCAAGGGGAATTTTATCATGATTCACCATGGATATCATGAGTTGACAGGCAGCTAAGGTGGGATTCGAATTATTTCCAGTAGGGAGAACATTATGCCTAACAAAGTCCCAAAGAAACTTGTAGAATGAGGACAGATACGACTTAATAGGAAGGCCCTTAGAGGTCAGAGGCATAGACTGATCAGGATAAGCCATGGTTTTAAACAATTCAATAGTATACTCAGAAGAAACATCAGCAAATTTTTCAGAACTAAAATCAGGGAAAGACCGAAAACCTAAAAACTGATTGATTACAGACGGTTTCAGAATAATAGGCACAGACCTAACAACAACCTGAAAGTTGGACCCTTTGGGATCAGCAGGAAAATTAGAGTAAAATTCCCTAACTACAGAGGAGTTAAACTTACCAGAGAGAGCATTGAGTGAGTGAAGACGATAATGCTCAAAAATCTGAGTAGCAGATTCTTGAGCAGCCAAAGGGAGAGCTTCAAACTGGTAAGAACGCTTGATCGGTGCATATTTACATATCATTTTGTACCCTTCTAGCTTATGATTTGGTTATGTTTTTGAGTTAAACTTGTGCTTTTAATCCTTTTTGTGTTTATCTTTCAGTTCATTGAGCTTTAGGTAATAATGAGGGCTTTGGATAGTAAATGATGCAATCCATGCATGTTAGGGCCTAATTTGGATGAATGGATGAAGAGCTTAAAG
>NW_018922058.1:88823-125463 GCF_002207925.1 Prunus avium | reverse complement strand
GCTAAATGCAATCGAGATCCCTACGAAAGTGGCTTAGTTAGTTTTCATTTATGCTTAGTTTTTAATTTTAGTTTGCTCGAGGACTAGCAAATTATAGGTTTGGGGGTATTTGATGAGCACATAATTATTACAAGTTTTATCCCTAAATATATATTCGTTAGTGCTGTAATTTATTTGATTTTGAGCTATTTAGGTTAAAGTTTGGTTTTTATAAATTTGGGCATTATGCTAATAAAAGTATTGGAATGTTAATGGCAAGTGGAAGACATATTCAATTCATGCATGGAGTGGATGAAGCAACAAACAAGATGGTGGCTTGAAGATGTGGAATCATGAACTATTAAAATTGTGAGTTAAGCAAATGAAATGAAGGATGATGATAAGAGGTGCATCACTTAACCAAAAGAAAGGATTGAATAACAAAAGCAAGTAGAAGTGGAGCATCAATTGAAGAAAAGAAGAAATATTAAGATGAGGGTTACGGTTGTGCATTGAATGAGATGAGAATTTTAGATTTTAATATTTCCCTAGTTGTTGAGATTTAAGGCTATAAATAGGAAGCTCTACAAGCCTTCAAAACACACCCCGAAGCTCCACAACTCTTGAGCTTTCTCTCTTCCCTCCATCTTTCTAAGTTTTAATTTCTGTTTTTAGTTTTATTTTATTATGGGGAACTAACTCCCTAGCTAAGGCTAGGGGGAAAGCTTTTAATATAAGAGTGTAATTTTTATTAGTTTGATCCAAACTTAAGCTTTAATGTGAATTTGTAGTTTTTGTTCAAATGGAATTTGTAGTTTTCTTTTTAATTAATTGATGAATGTTTGATAATCTATTTCATGGGTTCAATCATGTTTTTCCCATTGTGTAGTAAAAACTTTCATGCTTTTAAAAGAGAAGAGAATTACTAAAGATTAATAGAATTTTGATGAAGATTATTTTTTGATAGTTTGTTGCCAATGGTACAAGTTATGCTTAGACTACTTCTAAAGGAAATTAAAAAAGGCTTTAATTATTTTGAACAACTACAAAGGAAATTATTTTGTAGATCAAATTATTAAGAGTTGCATGCTTATGTTAAAAGTGGAAACCCAATGCCTTAGTGTTTTAATCAATTAAATTTTCTATAAATCAAATCTTGCATAAATCAACCTCTCAATCACACTTGTTCTTTTTCATCTCTGTTATTTTCTTTACACTGCTCTCTGTGGATACGACACTCGGACTTCCGAGCTACACTGCTATACGACACCTCCCTTGGGTTTTGCAAAGTGATGCGAACCAAATGCGATTGTGAAAGGATGCCTTTGGAGCCAAGATTAATTGGCAACTTTATTCGATTTCCAATAGCTTCAGCCCAAAAATGTTTAGCAAGATTTTTGCTATTTAGCATCACCCTAGCCATCTCAACAAGAACCCTATTCTTTCTCTCCACAACACCATTTTGATGAGGTGTAATAGGGGCAGAGAACTCATATTTAATTCCCATCTCTTCACAAAATTTAAGAAACTGAGAATTCTCAAATTCAGTTCCATGATCTGTTCTAATTCTAACAAGTGGCAGATGACTAGTCATTTTCTCTTTTTGCAAAAGATGACAAACAGACTTAAACCTTTGAAAGGTTTCAGATTTTTCACGTAAGAATGAGACCCAAGTGAACCTAGAGAAATCATAAACCATGACCAGAATATATTTCTTTCCACCAAGGGACAAGGTTTGGATAGGACCAACAAGGGCCATATGAACAAGTTCAAGACTTACCTGTGTTTGAATGTGTTTGCCCTTTTTGTGTGACACTCTAACTTGCTTACCCATTTGACATCCTTCACAAACATGCTGATTAGATTTGTCAAGCTTTGGTAGACCACGCACTAACTCTCTCTTGGACAAAGTATGCAAGTCTCTAAAATTCACATGACCAAGTCTTTGATGCCACAAGACACTTGTTTCATTCACAACCTTGTTGCAAACTACTTCTTTTGCATCATTGACTCCATCAATGCAATAACAATTGTCCCTAAACCTTGACACACTCACAATCTCATTGCCACCTTTTCCAATGATTTTGCAGCCATGCTTGGAGTATCTAACCTCTATTATTCCATCATCACACAGCTGACTTACACTAATGAGATTGGATGTGAGACCCTCAACAAATCTAACATTCTTAAGCTCGGGCAAACCAGGGATACAAACAGTACATTTCCCCACAACTTGAGACTTGTGGCCTCCACCCAAAGTCACAGTGCCTCCATCAAAAGGACTGAGAGATGAGAAAACACTCCTATCACCAGACATGTGTTTGGAACAGCCACTATCAAAGTACCAAGAATTGATGTTTGAAGCAGCAAAAACATTTAGCACAACAAGACATTTGGCATGACTTTTTGTAATCCAAGTAGACCTAGGAACAATGGGTGAACTTATTTTAAGGGAGACAAGTTTGGCAATCTTAGTGACTTCATTTAGCAAATGATCAACCTGATCTTGCAAAGATCTGGGATTCCTTTTAGATTTTGAAGACTTTCTGGTCTTATCCTTTTTGTACATATGACAGATTGGTCTAATATGACCAGTCAACCCACACCTGTGACAAGTTGGAACAAACTTAGGTTTTTTGACTACCTGCTGAACATCAAGAGGTGCAATGGCTGGAGTTATTGACTTGACAAACTTAGTGGTAGCCTGATTTTTATTTTTTTTATTTTTTTTATTTTTATTTTTTTTGCAAAAATGAAATATGAATGAATACTTAAAAAATAGACGGTTTGAATCGTTGAAAAACAATTCAATCATCATGCATGTGGAAGATACAACGTGGAAGATACAATCATGTATGTTGTGGAATCCAATGTAATAATGCAACGTTGGTTGGTTAAAAAAAAAAAGTTGATAAAAGTTGAGGTGTGACGCTGTTTGAAATAATAGGGCGAATACTTTATACTTTGAATAAAGTTAGTGGAATTTTATTCTATGGTATAGGCTTTCATTTTCAATCAATATAGCATGCTCTAGAGAAAACTTGCATCGCCAATTTTCAGGTTCTGAAGGCAGCATAGATAGCTTGGCAAGCAAGCTAAGGGTTACTTCCAGAGATTCCTCCTCTTTCATCATCAATATAAAAGGGATGTGACATGCATACTTATTTATTATTCTCATCACGTTTTAAGACAAAGCTAGCGGACAAGGCAAATTATCAACCTTCGTACTTCATTTTGAGCCTCCGATTAACCTCCCACACGATTGAGACATAATGACAACTTGTTTCTGCTTTCCCAAAACTAATCCAGACGAGACTTCCGTAACCAAAAGAAATTATCGAGAGCCTGCTCCTAACATTAATTCTAATAGTTCCAAAGGAAAGGGACCCAAAGCTTTCAACTTTCGCGGAAATGATGTATGCGACAACAAAGGCGACACCGTCGGAGTATTCAACTTCGGCAACAAGAAGGCCGAGGGCTGCAGCGGTACTGACAAACAGGATGGCGGCTCCAATACTAATTCTACTTTCAACTTTGAGGATAACAAAATTCAGAGGAACCAAGCCAAGAAAATTGTCGGATTTTGTGACTTCGGCAACGAGTATTGATCATTCAATATCTGGCGCTCGCAGACGTCTTTTTCTTTTTCTTTTTCTTTTTTTAATAATGTATCATGCTATTTCAGTCCTTACAATATCCAATAATATTAATAATTATGGATTTTTGACTTAAATGTCTCTGAATTTACACTCACGTTTCAATTACGTTCTCAATAAAACAAAGGTCCTCAATTCATTCGTTCCACATATTTTATGTGATGCTTATATGAACTCCACATATTTCTTTTATTCCTTAATTTACTGCAACTAAAAATTGGGCGATCGTGCTTATAGAGACACCAGGAATGTTTCTATAAGCACCAGGAATGTTTCGGTAGAGCATTAACCGAGTCTATTATTCTATTCACATGTATATGTTTTAAAGTATTTTGAGAATTTTTTTTTCTAAGAGAAACTATGCTTTTGGATAACGTCTGTTAGGTACAGGGACAGACCCAGGATTTGAAAATGACGTGGGCTAAATTTACCTTACGTAAAACCTTATTGAAAACTCGATGGTTTGAATGAATTTCATTGATAACAAAAAAAATTCACAAGGGACATAATGAGCCTTACCCCTCAAAAACCCCATATCCGATACGCTATTAAAATAACATATATTTAAAATAATATATATTCAAAACAGTCATTTTCCAAATTAGCATAATTGTTACTAGAATTCCCCAAAAAACAATAGCCCAATACAAAGGTGGAGGAAAAAGACCTTTGTGGAGTTGAGAAGAAGAAGCCTTGGAACTGGTACAGCCGATCGATAAGAGTGTTGGATTTTTTTTGTTTGGTTGGCCAGCCTAGTGGGGATTAGTTAATAAGATTGGCCTAGGCTAGGGTATTATTTTAGTCTTTAATAAAAAAAGTCTCCTGGGCTATAGCCTAGCTAGGTTAGCTTGTTAGTAGTACCGTCCCTGGTTAGGTACCATTTGGGCTCCTTCTTTTGGGGCCCTTAAATATTTCACTTTTGTATCTTTTCTTATTAGAGATAAAGGGAAATTATATGGAGGAAAAGAGAATCAATAATGGTTGAGGAAAAGTGGTGAGAAGGAGGAAGAGAAATGAAGGAAAATGTATGAAACAAAAGTAGAAATTGTACAATATATGTATATTTTTCCTACATCCTTCTCACCACCCCTTTCAGATTTCGAGTCTCTACATAGATTCCACGCATTTATCTGCATTCCCCACTATTGTTCTCTTTACCCTTTGTGTTTCCCTTGAAAAAAAACCATTGAGCTTTCTTGTTTTGGGCTTAAGACCTCATTTACCCAAAAAATTAAATTAAATGAAATCATGAAAAGAGAAGATATATATGTACTCACAAGATGACACGTACATGATATTCATGATTAGCTTGGGAGTTAAGCAAAGGCTTCATATTTATTCCTTTCACTTTCCGTATATATGAACTAGCATGCCTTAAACCGGATTGTAGGCAAAACAATCTAGTTTCAAGCCTCCAGTTTGCCACAACCAAAAAACACAATTATCAATTCAAACTTACCCATCCCACTATGTACGAGCACTGTAGTCCAGAGTCAATGTTGTACATTACCAACTGTGTTAGTAGAACTAATCCTGGACTACCTTATCCTTATCCAGGTTATCCCCCTGCACCAGCTCCACATCAACATGTCGTTTATTCTCCAGTTCCTCCTGCCCCTCCATATCCATATCACGGTTATACTGCTCCAGTTCCTGGACATGGCTATCACTATCCAGCCCAGCTTGCTCCTCCTGCAAATGATCCTCCTCCTAAAGCCAAGCCCAACAAAAGCAAATCTGTCAAACAAACAACCTATAAAGTTTGCGGTAATCCAGTTATGCAAAACAAAGGGGATAACCACATGATTTTCAACATTCGCATCAGGTGCAGTCGACGGGATTTAAGTAATGAAGAGGATGACGAAGAAAAAGAAGAGGAAGTTGAATTCGAGTATTGTCGTCGTGACATGAAAAATGAAGAAGAAGAATGATGAATCAATGGATGAATTATGGCAATGCGTTCTGTATATTGATTTCAGCACTTCAAGTAGTTGTTCCGTGTGTTTTTCATATGTTTTTTTTAGGCGGTCAAAATGTGTTTTTCATATGCTAGATAAACGTTTTACGTGAACTTACATGTATAAGTAGATTAATTATGTCATCTGATAATTAAAAAATTTAGAAATTATTGTTTCTTGATTATACCTATGCATGAGTTGAGCTAGCATTGAAGTTTGATATCTAAAATTTGACAAATATCCAGAGAACAAAAACGGTTATACATATATATGAATTGGACCAAAACAAGTGGGTTAAGCAATGCCCCTTTTGTGTTAAGGATCCGACATTACATTGTCCATGCAATAAACTCAAATAATTAGCGGATGAACTCCAAGATGCTTAGGAAGCCCAGATTGGCTCTGTTTGGTTCTAGGAAAAGAAATGATGGAAAATCAATCTCCACAAAAAAAATTGATGCAATAATATACTGAACTCACACACACTACACGGATACTATAGGACTCGAACTCAAGATCTTACATGAGGGAGTAATTACTCGAAATTGCTACATTAGTGGGTCATTTACTAAATATTTATGGGTCATGACCATGAAAAGAAAACATAGTTTTGAGTTGTGGCGAAAGGGCTACAATTGTAACTTTACAATTAATTAGTGTAAAATGCATTTTTACATGCACAAATTCTGATCTACCATGTCTATGCACTTGCACTGGCCGGCTGGATAATGATGATGAACCCACTAGCTAGTAGCTAGCACATGATTCTGTACACATGCATGATAGAAATAAATGTTAGGAATATTCAAATTCTGAGTGTATAGCTTGGGAATTAAGCAAGCCCTCTATATTCCTACTTTCTCATCAACCCGTGCATGCTTATATAAAAGACTTAAAAGAATGCTAATTTCAGTATTGCAAACCAAGTTTTGAGCCTGCAACTGACAAAATGTCGGACTTTGCTGCTGTTAATGGATATTCAGGTTATAATTATGGTCCTCCTCCAGTCCCTAATTATAATCCTGGATACTATAATAATAGCTATCCATCATTAGTACAGTCTGCTCCACCTGCTCATGCTCCATATCAAGTGCATGGATACCCTAATAATAACTATTATGCTCCTCAATCTCAGCCTCAGCCTCAGCCTCCATCTAATTATGGATACTATCCAGCACCGCAGCCTCAACCTCAGCCTCCATCCCCTGTTGCTCGACGTCCCAAGGCCAAGAATGGAAGAACTGGCGGCAAACCAAGCAACAGTGAAGTTTACACCATCTCTGGGAATCGAATCAGTGGAAACAAAGGGGACCACCATGGAATTTTCAATGTTGGCAACAAGCATGGTCGTCGTGACATTGATGATGATGAAGAAGAAGAAGAACAGGAAGGAAATTGAATGCACGAGTTTAGGAAATATATATGCGTTAAATAATAATTAAGAGATGATGCACTACATTGTCCGATGTTTATAGACCTCCTTAAACTTAAAATAAGACTACTTATCTACTGTGTACTTCTAACGACAAATTCTTTAACTTGGCTGAGCAGCTTCACTTACTCCACCTGAATTACGGGTACCGTCACACCAAAAAATTAATCATCTCCCTCACTTAGTTAATTTCTAGATTGCTAGATGAAAATTAATTTCAATGAATTTGAATATATAAGATCAGAAATTTGAACTGGTGGATGTGCAAAAAGTCTGTGAAACTGACCTACTCTAAACAATCTATTTAACCACTACATACCCAGGGACTTGATGTATAATCAAATCTAAAGTCACTAAACCAATTAACAACTGCAGAGAAGTGGCGCACCTATTAAGGCAAGCTCTTGTAGAAAAAACCATTGTAGGTGCTTCAAATTGCCCATCTACTCAGCCGGTAGTGGTGCACTCTAGGTTTTCGACAAAATGACTCAGCCTTCAAAGTAGGCAAAAAAGGCAAAAAACAAAGGAGGAAACAAGATTGCAATGGGCCTTCAACAACATGCTTAGGCCTGCATTTCGTGGGCTTTAAAAAGACTTTAAACATGTTTTTCTTTCTTATTTAAACAAGGATTACAAAAGGATTTTAAAAAGAAGGAAATCAATTCGTTTGTTATTGCTGCGTTTTTATCCTTCTTCACCAAAAGTGAGTCTGCTGTGCTGCCCTTTTTTTTCTTTCTTGACCAAAAGCCACTTCATTTCTTCTTCTTTTTTTCGTTTCTTTTTTTTTTCCCCACTTTTTTTGTAATCTGCTTCTTATTTTATTTTTTCTGATTTGGCTCTTTTGATCAGTATTCAGTAGCAAAGTCAAGGAGGAAGAGGCTACGTGACGCAGAACTCGAGGTATAATCAATTATAATTTTTTTTATTTGATTTAATTTTTCTTTATAAAGCTTTTAGTTTTCAAAATTGCACCTTCGCTAAAAACTTCATGGGTCCAGCAAACTCCATGATGAAAGTCGATAGCCAAAATTATTATTGTTAGGGTAAGGGGCTTATAGATTAATTAACTGGTCACTCGAAGTCATAGGGATGGATGGTGAGGGATTTTGGTCCTCCATGGATGGATGGTGAGGGATTTGATTTAATTAGATTTTTGAATAACTAATTCATTCACTATATATCTTTGAGAATTCAATTCTTACCATGTTATATAATTTTCAATTAAGTGGTATATAAGTCTTACCATATTATCTGATGTACACTGCTTATTATTTTTTAATAAAGCATTTATTTCAAAACAAAAAAAAAAAAAAAAAACCCTAAAAAAGAAGTTAAAAGAGGAGGTCGCGCAAATCCACAGAATAAGTTCAAAGAAGTAATTTGAATCGAAGTTACTTTTGTAATTGACCAGCCAATTGCCTCTCTCAATCGTTGCTGAGTCATCAGACCAGGATCGTCCTAAATCGAAAGTTGCTGAGTCAACGCGGACTTCTAGTGACTAATTATCATTGATTATTACTATTTTTTAATATTATTTTAAATAAATGTTTTACTCTTGTAATTGTGTCAAAAAGATCTATCATTCCTATAGGTAAAGTGGAATTTGACGAAGTTTCAGGGCATTGGTATAATTAAGCCTAATTATTATCAAGCTTTTGTGTGTTGCTATAAAAATATAAATATAAAATAAAATATAAATATAAAATCTTTTTAATAACGAGGAGGGAGGAGATTGGAATTGGCATATATGTGTTGACAATTGGCCATTTTGGTTGTATGTCTCAGTTTTAGAATACAAACATCCAACTCAAAATCAATCAATAATAGGTGGAGACATTCAAAATCTATTAAGTATTGTTGCAAAACTTTCATCCTTAATGTGGAATATTTGAGCATCCATAATGGGGAGGTGTAAAGGATGATGTAAAACACAATGACACCCATAACCACCGGAAAATGCTGCAGTGCATGCAGATGTAAATATGCATTTTCAGCCGGAGATGGCTTTTTTATTACATCTATTTTTACATCTCTCCAACTGGGGTCCACACATGTAAAGGAGGAGGCAGAAGACCAAGTGGGTGCAGAAAAAATTGCTGAGAGGGAGTAAAGGCGGACCCCAACTAACGGGTGTTGCTTGCTGATGCAAGCGCACTACCTCTCTTACTCCAACGGACGAATGTGATATTCTTTTGTTTGAAATTCAACGGCTATTATTTATTGATTGTTACAAGAAGCAAAAGAGGACCTAAAAATGCGAACAAAAAGACCTCAAAGTTCCGGGAAAAAATTATCTATACAAACCCAACTAAAATAAATCAACAAAACTTGTTTAATCCTATGTTATTGGAATTTTAAAAAATCTAGGTCTATTTATTTATAAAAATAAAATAAACTTAATATGCACACAATTAATTTTATAATATTAACACAAAAATGAATTAAAATAAGATAATCAAATATACATGTTTAAATTTAATTATATTTATATTTCCGAAAGTATAAAGGAGATCGAAAATATAACCTACCATTATGGATGCTGTTAGAAATATAACTCACATGCATTTCGATTGGGAATATCATAATATAGCTTGGCAATAACGCTGACACTTTGATATATTCCTCCACCGTAACCATCTCTATGCATGATGGTGTGTTTAAAGTGGATCAGACGTGCGCTCTTCGGCTTCCAACAAACACAATGACATTTAGCCATATGTGGAAGGCGTTGTGCTTGCGCAACAACAACAACAACACTCCAGAGCCATCTTCCAAATACAATCCCAACCCTCCAGCTCCTGCTGCTCCTACAAAACCAGCCCCATGCACTAATCCTGCAGCACATGATCATGATCAACCAGATGAGAGTGATGAGGGCTTAAAGCCAACACATGATAGTTCCTCCTCAAGTGCTGGGCTTCAAGATCAACCTGCTACAAGCCCCTCGGAGCCCAAGGGTGACAGAAAAAAGAAAGGGAAAAAAAAGGGGACTGGTGGGAGATCAGACTGTGATACTTTCGACGTTCGTGGGAATACCATTAACGGATGCAAAGGCGGTAAGATCGGAATTTTCGACTTTGGCAACACCTATACATGAATCAATCAAGGCTGAAAGAAAAGCTGTTGATTATATGAAGACGAAGATTAATTAATTTGTAGAATTAATCATGAGAGATTAATTAGTTAATTTGGATTTGGGTCTCTCTGTAATTTTGATAATCTTGTAAGTTGGGTTGGGTCTTTGTGGATATTGATGATCTTGTAGGGGCTGCTAGTATCGATATGAATTTTCTTTCGGTATTGCTGACCACATGTTCTACATACAAAGAAGAAATAGAACTCACTTACACATGCGATAAAAATATAAATAAAATAAAAATAAATAAATAAAGAGTTTGCTGCTCACTTCTTTTATTTTAATTTTTAAGAACAGCACTTGGGGATCGAAAGAAACCAACGGTAATTACTTGTCAGTTTTAAGGGTATTTGTAGTATTATACCCAGCCGAAGTACCGAAATTGAGGTTATACTTTGGCTCTTTAGTTGGGAAGAACACCCCAAAGTGTCTCTCTGTCTCTTCACCCAGTTTGTTATTCTCATCAAACATGGCAAACAAGTAAGTCTCTATGGATCTTTTAGGTCTCTTTGGGGTACCCTCTTTCACATGCCAAATCAAATTCGAGTAATAATTCCTCGCATTATCCGTTGATGCCCCAAACGCACCTGCCGAAGGCCACCCACTTTCCGACACCACAACCTCCAAAGAGCCTCCTCCAGCTCTCTCAACAGCCGAGTACAAAGCGTCCAGCATTGCATCAAACAGGTTTTGGTACCCTTTATCACCATCCCATGCCATAACTGATGGTGAGGTGAACAAAGCATAAGGAAGAGAAATATCTCTAGGATTTCCAATATAACTAAAATATGTATAGATGTTAGCAAGTAGTGGTGATTTGGCATAAACCAAGAACCCTATAATTGGGTCCAAATAAGCTCTCACATCGTCCCGAAAAGCTCCTTGTGACGGAGGGTAGGAGTTGCCTATCAATCCCGTCTCTATGGCAGTTGAGACCTTGATTTGGTCTTGAAGGCCAGCTGATCTGATTGCATTGTACATGTTCTTCATTGCGGGGAGGACAAACTGAGCCAGCCTAGTAGTGTCTCCATAAACCGGGCTCACTTCGTTTCCAACCGCAATGTATTTGAATCTCACGCTTTGCCGAAAGTTCAAGACATTTGTTTGTACCCATGTTTGCGCTTCGGAAGGGTTGGTTGCGAGGCGTTCAAGGTCTTGGTTTGGGACACCAAGCATGAGCTCGATGTCGGAGCCTCGAAGAGCTTGTAGAGCGGATTGGTTTGGATCGTAAATTCTCATTTGTTTGATGTTGTTTGATTTGTAAAGAGATATAACTTCTGCGTGGGATGGTAGATTGTTGCCCAGCATTCCATAACATACACCTACGGATTGTACACCTGCATACATAAAAAAACGTCCGGAAAATTTGTTATGTGCGTATACGTACATCAATACATTACTTATGTACACAGATTATACATCAATAAAAAATTTAATTATAGGATATATATGCATCTATTAATCAACATTAATTAGTATTTTTCTCTAATATGCCAAAGGAAATATATTGCAAATTGAATGAGGTATACGTTCAGACCTGTTATACCAAGGTTTGCCACCACCAGAAGCCCCAAAAGAAGCATTATAGTAGTGGTGAAGGGAATGGACGTATTGCTTGTTTTAGAGGTGGCCATGGCCATTGAGAAAAGAACCGCAAGGCAAATAATATTCAGCTTTCGGCTCTCAGCTGGCTAATTTGTGTTATGTTATCTCCATTTGGGTTTTATTTATAGATATCATGATGAAGCTAGCTTTCTCTAGCTAGCTAGCCTGAATATAAAATGCATCTGCATGCTTATCCTCCTCTGAATTTACTTTTCAAAATGGCCCATGGCGTCGTTTCCTTTTATTAGTTTGTGGTACACATTGACATTGTCTGCTGATAAGTCTTGGAAAGTACAAGGTTTTTCTAAGGTTTTTTTAGGTTAACCACATGACATATTTATTGACATTGCCTCCTAAGTCTTGGAAAGTAGAAGGTTTTTCTAAGGTTTTCTTAGATTAACCACATGATATATTTATTGACATGAGATATGTTGGCTACGTAGAGCAAAATAATATTAAAATACTCAATATTAGTTAAAATTAGAGCATTGTTGGAGTAGCATAATTCAAGTAAATATTTGCTATAAATAATTGGCTTATTCAGAATCACTCCCAAACGAGCCTTCGTTTGTTTAGTGTTGAATATTGGTGATCAGCAACATGCGCGCATGCACCTATAATCCATAAAACATTACGTGACAAAACATCTAATTATCTTTTTAGTTAATAGCTTTGTGCCTATATTAATCAATGCCATTGACTTTATCATTTTAATTAGCGCCGCCATCAGGCGGCTAAACTGTAGTCTGTAGTTTTCCTACACTCGACTAATTGAACCTGTGAAAGTTACAAAAACCTCTCAACTTCGACTTCGACCAAAAAAACAAAAAAAAACCTCTCAACTTCGAGCCTTCAAGAAAAGGCCACTGAACCTCTTTCTTAGTACTATTGAAAGACTTATAAGTGGAAGATGACCTAAAATACCTAACAAAGTTAATTAAGTCACAGAGAGGTTCCTTGACCTAATTGACTCGTCTATATCTCTTACAGTAATTAGTGATCAAATTGATAGAAAGTCTATAGGATAAGTAGATAACACGACAAATGACAAAGGATGTCACTATGATTAAGGGTTGTTTAGAGTAGATTATGAACTTGGGCTTGGTTTTTTCAGGTTATAACTCAAATTTTCATATTTCATGTGCTTGAGTCAAGGTTTTTTTGGGCTCAAATAAAGATTAATAAAGAGTGATTTTACCGACACAACTCAAACTTTTAATTTATGTCATTTGCTAAAGCTTACAAAGGCCTTATAGCTCAAGTGGTTGAGAGCATTTACTCATGCACTGGAGGTTTCGATTCCTCATTCTCCGATTATCGTTTCTATAAAAATAAAAAGTAATAAATTAAAAAAGGGATGTAAAGCAGGGCTTGGTCTCTTCGTAGTGGGCTTAGTTATTTATATTCTCTTGACTTGAAGGCAAAGTTTGAGCCTTTAGGCTCAGATGGGCTTGATCCATTCCCATTTTCTGCCCAAAGAACATGATTGCAAAAGGTCTCGCCACAGCATATAGCCCAACTTAAATAATTCGGAAATAATTTTCTCCCAAATTTGTATGGCATTAAATCCTTCCGGCATTAAAGAAGAATACTTAATGAAAATACAATAAAATAATACTACTCTTATTATATTTGTATATCACATTCTTATACCACCAACCACATCAATAAAAAAGTGTCAATAAATCATAAAAGAAAAAAAAAATGTTAAATTAGTTTTAATTGATGTGGTTGTACACCTCATCTGTCACTTAAAGTGGTATATAAATGTGGTATACAAATGTGGTAAAAGTAGTACAGCACCACATATCCCTTTTAGCACTTCTTTTCATTGTTGTGGATAACAAATCCACCACATACACCAATACATTCATGAATTTTGAAACAAAGTTTTGCAATACTAATCAAGCAACGTGGACAAACCAATACACCAACCTTAAAGATAAAGGGACTGACAGCTATTCGAACCGGGCATGACCAAATTTCTAAAGCGGATTCATTCTCTTATATGTTATACAAGTTACAATAACTTAGAAAATGATTTCATGTACTCAGAGTTCAGAGAAATGACAAGTACTCATAATTGTATTTTCGCCAGCGGAGGAATTTTTTTTCCATTTCGCAAGAATTGTCCATCAAATTTATAAAGGTTTGTAGATAGCAAAGGCATGCACCTTTAGACACTTTTGACTGATACAAGAAGAAGCATATATGCGATTCTCATCCAACCAATTTCATTGTAGAAGATGATCTGATTACCTGCTAGTCATTAATTGTTGTAGGTTTTGATAACTCATTGATCCATATATGTTAATGTTTTGACAAATTGGTACGACTAGACTTGGACTTTTAGGGCTAATTTGGCATTGCCGTATTGTGAAAATTATCGCTATCAGATTTGCTGTGAGAGAAAGCAATTTGGCTTTTGGTAAACTGTTTATTAAAAGTGTTGTTGGTACAATAATCAGTTTCTAAGTGTTTTGGTAGAGATGAATATTATGCTCATCTAGCTTGATAACTCTAAGACCACCTTTGCCATTTGACTAGGTTATTTTCTAAAGTTAAATTTTTTAGGGTTAATTACTGTAGACGTCCGTGAACTATGGCCCCAGTTGCAATTGGGTCCGCGAACTAATTTTTGTGCCAATTACATCCTTTAATTAGACAATTAGTTGCAATTGGGTCCTACCGTCCAACTCTGTCAATTTATCTGTCAAAATGAGGGGTAAAAGCGTCCTTTCGCTCTGTCTCTCCCTCTCTCTTTCGCTGTCTCTCCCTCTCTTTCGCTCTGTCTCCAAACCATCGTCTACCGACCACCACCTACCTATCAAATGTTTTTCTTTCTCCTCTGCTTAGTTCATGTATATAAAATAGCCATTGATGAATTAATTGAAGAAAATAGTGGCTATTAAATTTTGTACCCAGTAAGAAAAAAAGCCAACCATCGTTTTCTAGGTATTGAGAACTTAATTTGAGAACCTCCCTCGCTCCAGATCCGACGAGCCCCACACTAGATTCGTCATCTTATCTTCGTTGCCAAGGCCACACCACCCTCTTCGTCAAGGCCACGCCGTCATCTTCTTCACCAAGTTCGTCGCCTGCCGTAACCCACATCCATCCGCACCAAGTCTATCAAGAGAGAGAGAGAGACGAAGGTGAAAAAAAAAACCTGCAATTGCAATTGGATTTGGGTTTTGAGGGGGTGGACTAAGGAGAAGGGGGAATGGGTTGCAGGAGTGAGGGATAGACAGAGAGGAAGAGCTGAGAGAGAGAGAGAGAGGAATTTGGATTTGGATTTTTTATTTTTAAGTTTATTTATTTATTTATTTATTATTATTTTTCAATTTTTTTAGTTTTTCTTTTCAGTTTTACAAACTGTATATTATTTATTTAACCCGAAAGGACGCTTTTACCCCTCATTTTAACGGATAAATTAACAGAATTGGACGGAAGGACCCAATTGCAACTAATTGTCTAATTAAAGAATGTAATTGGCACAAAAATTAGTTCGCGGACCCAATTGCAACTGGGGCCATAGTTCACGGACGTCTACAGTAATTAACCCAATTTTTAAACTTGAATTCACCCAATTTTGATTGATCCCCCTTCGCCTGTGGCAGAAATCGTAATTTTGTAGCAGCGCCATGGGTTAACAAGTATGGGTTAATCGTAATTTTGTTGCGGCGACATGGGTTAACAAGTAAGGGTAGGGGTTCTCGTGTTCAACAGCCAAAACAAAATCATGGTAATGCAGTGGCAGAAATCATAATTTTGTAATGCAGCCAAAAAAATTAAGTTGAAGGTTGTAATGCAGTGTGAAACCACATATTTGTATATACATATATTGGTGAATATTTAGTTCTATATATATATATATATATATATATAAATTTATACAAGTTAAATTTTTAGATTTTTATATTAGTTATTAAAAATAGTAGTAATATTATAAATAAGTGTATGTATAGCTTTTGACAGCTTTATCTCTTCATTTCTTGCTGACCAAGTTTAATAGCCTAGATTTTTTTTACAAACACACTTTAAGACTCCAAGTGTCACTCTAAACACACTTTAAAGACTCTAAGTGTCATTCTACCTAGGTGACTAAGCTTTATTTAGCATGAGGTGTTGGCAATTAGATGATAGCTATTCTAGTCTTGGAGACCAAGTTCCCACGTAGTCATCACCTCCCCACCAATGAGAACATATTGATTCCTCCTTGAGTGTTACTATAAATAGGACATTTCCTTTGTTTTTGAGAGGACTGAACCTTGCATGAAAGTTCCAGCAAGGAGAGAAAAACGTAGAGGGAGAGAGAATAGTGAGGAAATTCTTGGAGGAGACATAAGGGCTTAGCTTGTGTTTTCTTAAACTTGGAGCTAGCTTTGGAAATGAGGTAAGGGTTTTCTTAGGGGCCTTTTTCAGAAATTGTTTTAATTAAATTTCGTGAATATTATATTATGCGTGGTACAGTTTGGTTGACATTCCTTGTATTGGATGTGTTTACGTACTCTTAACTATTTGAACAATGTTGGCATAATTATATATGCATTGGTGATATTTTAAATAGCTACATTGTTGTGGGATATATGGATATGTGAAATGAATAATTATATCTTGTCATACAAATTAGTTGAAGATGTTGGGTGGAGAAAATAATGATGGAAAATAGGGTAATGGAAATAGTCTTTTGTGTAGTTGAGTCTAACTCTTGGCAGGTACCAGGTCTCAGGGATCCCACAGTGCACATGATTTTTATTGGGTGATTCAGGACTGGCGAAAGAGAGTTAGACAAGATGACTAACAAAAGGGGAATTATGGGATGATTGAAATGGGTGTTAGTTTATAAAATCCCACATCGACCAACGGAGAGGGGGTTGATGTGCCTTATATGTACATGCCCGCATCCATCTAGCACGAGGCCTTTTGGGAGATCATTGGCTTCGGAGTCATGGGAACTCCGAAGTTAAGCGAGTTGGGGGCTAGAGCAATCCCAGGATGGGTGACCCACTGGGAAGTTGGTAGTGAGCTCTCAGAAACAAAATCGTGAGGGCCAGAGAGGGGGGCCCAAAGCTGACAATATCGTGCTACGATGGAGCTGATCTGGGATGTGACATAGTTCATATAAATGAGCATCCGGGACCAAGTGGTATAAGCATGGTATGGGACGTGCAGGTCTGCTTGTCCAGTTATATGAATTAACGGGATTAGATGAAAAGCATTCATGCATTATTATTAATAATGTGATATTTGGATATGTGATTGTTTGTCACCTAATTTAATTATATCAATTTCATGTAAAAAGGTTTATGTCCCTACTGAGCTGTGGTTTCGCTCACCCCCTAACAGATTTTGCAGGTACCGAACCTGAAATCTAGAGCTTGTGATGATTTTGGCATATCTATAGAGTGTAGTGTGTACATAGCTTGTGGATGAATAATGAGCTACTCTTTTTGTGGATTTTCGAGTAGTTCTAACTTGTAAAATAATGTAAAATTTTTAAGATTTCAGATGTTGTCGTTTTTGTTGAATATTCTATGTGAAATATTTATTTTATTTATTTAAATGTTTCATCACATTTTAGTTATAGTTTTTATTAAATTCTATAATTAAGGTGTGGATCACGTCTTAACCCAAGGTTACTTAAATCTGTGGGTTGGAGCGTGACAAGTTGGTATCAGAGCATAGGTTTACGATTTCATTAAATTGTTTTGTTATTCACTGACCTGTTAAATTAATGTTTAGGATGCAACCCGATCAAAGTAATGATACATGGGGAGGGTTCCAAATGGGACCCAACGGCCTTATCCCTGTAGATGAAGAAGTGTTCCACAGCTGTCTACGCCACCAAGCTTATGTGGACGTAGTTAATGAAGTAGATACAGGAAATAGAAGGATGTTTTATACACCAGAAATGCAGAGACTAGTTGTTAAACGTCGGTTGCTGGCAAACAATATTAGGAGTCAGTATCAATTAAATATTGAAGCACACTCTTACAACCAAGTGTTAGAAGATGCTGCGATTATAGCAGTTGATATGTGGCCACCGCCAGGGATAGACTTACCTTATGTTCGTG
Source organism: Prunus avium (assembly GCF_002207925.1). The sequence continues at coordinate 107,620 of NW_018922058.1, read as the reverse complement.
CCTTAATGGCAGAACAAAGGATACTTAGTTCTAAAAGAATTTTTGAACCTAAGAATCCAAATGGGGGACAAAGCAGTAAACGCCAAAGATTTTTCCCCTCTCGATCCCGGTATCAAAATCCAAGATCATTTGAGGCAACTCAAAACTCAGGATTTTGTTATCTTTGTCGGCAGATAGGACATTACCGGAGAGATTGTCCCCATCTACAATCATATCAAATACATGTTGCTCCACAACCACAACCACAGTTCCGTGCACCACAACAAAAAATTCAAGCTCCACAAACACAATACCGTGCTCCGTACCAAGCCCCATACCATACTTCACAGAATCAGTTTAGAGGTCATGTTAATCAACAGGCACAACGTCCAAGAGGACAACTTACACAACAAAGGCCTAAGGCGCTAGGAGCAGCAAGAAGACCAGAACAACTCACTCATGGACAAGTATATGTTGTTGGACAAGTGGTGGAGCAGAATGAACCTACTGTGGTGGAAGGTACATTTCTAGTTTTCAACTCGTGGGCTAGAATATTATTTGACCTCGATGCTGCAAATTCATTCATATCTGTGTCCTTTGCATCTATTCTTGGATTAGAATATGAATTTATGAAATCCTCGTTGATGATTGGATCTCCATTGGGTAAATGTGTTGAAGTTAATAAGTTGTGTAGATCCTGTATAATAGAGATATCAGATCATAAACTTGTTGTTGACCCGATGATATTGGAATTCATGGTGTGTGATGTAATATTGGGGATGGACTTGCTTACCCAATTTAAAGCTATTCTTGATTGTGGCAGAAAGATGGTGAATATGACTCTCAGCGATGGGAAAACATTCAGTTTTTATGGAAATAAGAACAGTTGCAAGCCTGAATCAATCTTGGATAATAAAGATTGTAATTATTTGAGATTGATTGCTCATATGGCCAATAAGGATCTGGGTGATCCCAAACTTGAGCTTAATCCTATAGTGAAGAATTTCAGTGATGTTTTCCCAGAAGAGTTATCTGGATTACCCCCAGAACGTGAAGTGGAGTTTTCTACAGATATCTATCCTGGCACATCACCTATCTCTATACCCTCCACATCGAATGGCACCAGCAGAGTTGAAAGAACTCAAAACACAACTGCCAGAGCTTGAAAAAAAAGGTTTCATTCGTCCTAGCTAGTACCTCACCATGGGGTTTTCCTGCACTCTTTGTAAAAAAAAAAGTGATCAAAGTCTGAGGATGTGCATTGACTATTGTCAATTGAAAAACTATGTCAACTTCATTATCCTCATCGAATTCAATTAATATGAATTTGTGTTGAACCGATTTGAAATTAAACATGCAATATCATAAGAATGAATTTTTTTTAATCTATCAACCAAATTCCATTGCTCTTCTCATTAGAAGAGCTTCCTTCCCTCCATTGATTGAAAAAAAGAAAAGAAAAAAACTTACGAAACAAGCCCTGAGTTCCTCGTTAAACATTCACTGACCCATTATTGAAGATTGAGGATCTACGCACAACAGTAACTTGAGTGAGGAATATTGCAAATGGATGAGTTCGTCCTTATAGTGATGAATTTGTTCTGGAATATAGTTTTGTTGAATTCAACATCTCGGAATTATTCGATCTTGCGTAAAACAACTTACGTATGCAATGGAGCATGGACCATAGCTAAGCAATTAACTAAAATTCATGGTGTATGATGTAATATTGGGGATGGACTTGCTTACCCAATTTAAAGCTATTCTTGATTGTGGTAGAAACATGGTGACTATGACTCTTAGAGATGGGAAAACATTCAGTTTTTATGGAAATAAGAATAGTTGCAAGCCTGAATCAATCTTGGATAACAAAGATTGTATTTATTTGAAATTTATTGCTCATATGGCCAATAAGGATCTGGGTGATCCCAAACTTGAGCTTAATCCTATAGTGAAGAATTTCAATGAAGTTTTCCCAGAAGAGTTATCTGGATTACCCCCAGAACGTGAAGTGGAGTTTTCTATAGATATCTATCCTGGCACACCACCTATCTCTATAACTCCACATCGGATGGCACCAGCAGAGTTGAAAGAACTCAGAACATAATTGCAAGAGCTTGAAAAAAAAGGTTTCATTCGTCCTAGTACCTCACCATGGGGTTTTCCTGCACTCTTTGTAAAAAAAAAGTGATCAAAGTCTGAGGATGTGTATTGACTATCGTCAATTGGAAAACTATGTCAACTTCATTATCCTTATCGAATTCAATTAATATAAATTTGTGTTGAACCGATTTGAAATTAAACATGCAATATCATAAGAATGAATATTTTTTTTAATCTATCAACCAAATTCCATTGCTCTTCTCATTAGAAGAGCTTCCTTCCCTCCATTGATTGAAAAAAGAAAAGAAAAAACTTACGAAACAAGCCCTGAATTCCTTGTTAAACATTCACTGACCCATTATTGAGGATTGAGAATCTACGCACAACAGTAACTTGAGTGAGGAATATTGCAAATGGATGAGTTCGTCCTTATAGTGATGAATTTGTTCTGGATTATAGTTTTGTTGAATTCAACATCTCGGAATTATTCGATCTTGCGTAAAACAACTTACGTATGCAGTGGAGCATGGACCCTAGCTAAGCAATTAACTAAAATTGTATGTATTGCCAACTGTAGAATATTATTCCAAGAAGATATTCTTGGAATAAGTGGATCATCAAAGCAAACAAGACACATCCCAACCATAACCTAAAATCTAATCAGCGTGAGCCAGAGAATGACGAGTCAAGGTCCAACCAACCAAGGCTATGTTCATAAGAGCGACAACGCGATTGGATTTGCCAACTTGAACAACAGCTTTCATGCAATGGAGAACAACGTCGACAGGGGCTAGGTGACTATAGTATTGACAATGGCGGAACCAGGAATTTTTTTAGGGGTAGGCTAAATTATTTTTCTTAACTTCTTTTATAATATAATATATCATGCTTTATAATATAATATATCATGCTTCAAATTTCCTCTGTCAGTCTCTGCAATTTTTTTTATCTTCTCCCTCTTTTGCGTCATCTTCCATATCTCTCTCTTTTTTCTATTTTTTTTTCCATCGCTCTCTCTTCTCTTCCTTCTTCTCCTTCTTCCCGCTCTCCCTCGAAGACTAGTTGTTGTTTGGCCTTGTCCTCTTCGTGGGCTGAGAAAAAGAAAAGGTGTTGTGTGTGTTAAACGGTGGACTAATATTTAATTATAGGGTACTTTTTTTTATACATTTAAGACTAAGTTGGAAAATCAGCCCTGGGCTAGAGCCCAGCCGAGCCCCTTCATAGTTCCGCCCTTGAGTATTGATACTGAATAGGAACTAGTCCAAAATCTAAGAGGCTTCTAGCTAGGCCTCTTTTTCATATGTAATGTCAACTTATATAATAAATCATTTAATAGTTTCCTTTGTTGATGTTCTCTAATTAAACATGCAATATCATAAGAATGAATTCTTTTTATAGTAAATTGAGCTTAGACCCATAAAATTCATTTGTAATCATCTACAACCCTTTCCTTTATTTTTCTATTTAAATACCCAATTTTTTCAACTAAAACCCTCTGACTAGGATCCAAATAAGCAAGTTACCTAATCTAGCTTAAAATCTGATTTATTCTATTTTTCGAATTCCAAAACTACCCCTATTTACAAGTTAACATGTTATGTGGAGGTGTAACTAATGACACACGTTGAATTTGGAAAGATCTTCAAATGGTTGTAATGGATGTAGGAATTAATTTAGAAACTTATTTGAAATTAAATATTAAATTCAACATTAACGTATTAGTAATGTTTTGGTTTATTTTATGACCAAAAAAAACGTTTTGGTTTATTTAACAAATTTTTGTTGTTGTTTTCCTTTTATGAATTATACTACTAGTAATCTATTTTATTATAGTTTTATGAATAATAGTGTACATTGTAATTATGTTGAAAAATATTTTGATAATATATTTATTGTTTGTTTTATGAAAAACATTTTTTTTTAAATGAACCTATTTTTTCTCTAAATAATGTACCTATTTTTCTTTCTCTAAATAAAGTACCTATTATTTGTTTTATGAAAAACTGTAACATCCCGACCCAAAAATAAGACTTTTCATTAATTAATTTAATTTAAAAATGGAATTTTCAATTTTGCCCTTGAAGTGGGGGAAAAAAGGTCAATTTTTATTCGGAGAGAGTTTGGAGCAACGGGTAATATTTTTAGGAAGGTTGTACTGAGCCGAGTCCGTAGACACGCGGTAGGCTCGATTCGGACTTGAAACGAAGAAGATATGATCGAAAAATTATTAAGGGCCTAATTGAAAATTTTCAGAAATTATTTTGGATTAAGATCAGATTTTCATTTTCAATTTCTCATTTCTCTCTCTCTCTCTCTCCCTCTCTCCCTCTGCGTGCGACTTCCCCCTCCCCGACACTGTTCACCGAAGGCCTTTTTGGCCTCTCGCCGCCACCACGGTCCACCCCAGCCCACGGCACCGGTACCAAAACATCCGGCCAGACCTCGCCTTCGAACCCCAGGCCATCTTCCGCCGGAAGCCGCCGCTCAGACGCCGGAAAATTTCAAAAACAGACCGGATTTCCTGCGATTTTTCCCTTCCTTCGTTCTCCTTCAATCCTCCACCGATTCCGACGAGTGAGGTATAATTTCTCGACTGTTTTTCGTACTCTAGCTGCCTGTTGGTTAGGTTTCCCAGAATTTTGAGAGGTTACAGCTCGATTTCGAAGTTAGGGTTCAGCCGGTTTTCAAGTGGAATTTCCAGCCACTTCCGGCCACTTTTTGGCCATTACCGAAGAACAAAAGTGACTCCAAATTAGGTGTTTTACCTAGGTTAGGAGTTTGAAGCCAAGATTCTAAGATTTTCCGGTCACCTGAACAGTGACCAAGCCACCCACGCGCGGCAGCAATTAGGTTTTGACAGATTTGGAGACCCCGATCCCAGCCACTTCCGTCGAGAATTTGGGGTATGCCCCAAGAACAAAAGAGACTCCAAATTAGGGGTATTACCTAGATTAGGAGTTTGGAGCCAAGATTCTGAGTTTTTCCGGTCACCTGAACAGTGACCAAGCCACCCACGCGCGGTAGCGCGTGGGGCGGCGCGTGGGCAGTCCGGCAGAGGTCACATTTTATCCTAGAATGATCCTTATGTTGTCACGAGCGCGTAGGAGTTTACGGATCTCAATTTGGATATCGTATGGACCTCGAACCAATTATACATAATCTGTGATTTTGGGGTTTGATGTGTTTGGACCGTTGGATCAAACCCAATTTCACGTATGTTGTTCCTGGTATTCCTAGGATCGTATAGGAATTCGCGGATCGTGAATCGGAGCCCCGGATGTTCCGGTTCATCAACTTAAAGTTTTGACCGTCCGGTTGACCGAGTGTCTTCCGAGACTTTTACAGCGCTTGGAACCCTTAGATTGGATCTTAGGGACGTCTCGATCCTTGAAATTGAGAGAAACCCGGGAAATTAGGATTTTACTTTAAAGTCTCATTTTTTGAAGAGTCGGATTTTTGATATCGTGTTCGTATTCTGAAATAGGTATTCCGACTACACCTACACAGCAGGCAGGAACCTCTCAGGGTTACGCAGCGTGGGACTACTTGTGAGTGGATTTTGTTTTCAAGTAAATAGCATGGTTTTATAATGAAATTTCTATGCATGAAGATTTAAATGGTTTTATGCAAACCCATCTTGTCGTATCCATTTATTCATATGTTGAATATGTTATGTTATAAAGTTATTTGCAATTTATATGGGTTTTGACATAATAAGTATCTTGAAGCATATAAGTATATTATTGGGAAAGTGTTGGCTTGTTGAGATTGTGTGAGGTACTTTGGGGTGTTGTGAGATGAGGAAAAGTATGAGTTTAGAATGTCAGTTTGGAGTGCTGTAAGCACTGCCCTGTGTACCTCCCCTGATTTGGATTGTGGATATGGAATTGTGAGATACTTGGAAATGTCGGAACCCGGGGCATACCTTAACGGGGTGCCGCTGTAGACCCTTAATTGGGTAGTCTGCGCGCGTAGGACTGTTTACAGGCGTACGGGTCTTGATTCTTCGTCCGTACGTGCTGGCTGAGAGTTAGTCACCCAGTTGGATGGCTCGTCCCTAGCCACATAGTCCGTTTGAGGGCTGATAATTGTGAGCTAGTCAACAATCCCCTGTTGGATTGTTTCCCCGGTACAAATAGGTGGGTCATATATATATATATATATAGTATATCTCTTATATTATATAGCTATTCCTTTGTTCTTGTTTCTGAGTGAGGATACTTCCCCGCTCATCGTGCCAGTGGGCACGTGTTTCGAGAGTTTGATTTGAGATTTGTAAGGAAAGGTTTGGGTGGGTTAATTTGTAAGTTTCACTGGATTTCGGATTTAGCTCGGGTTTGAGCAAATTATTTATATATGTATATGACGGACTTAATGCATTGTTTTCATGCATGGTTTTCTAACAGTGGGATTATATTACTTTGGTTTAAATGAAACTAAATTTTGTTTTGTCCACTCACAATTTTCTGTTTTGCGCCCCACAGCCAGTAGTTGACTGGAACGAGCTGCAGTGCCGTGTTTTGTGCTCCTGCTATCACGAGCCGCAGTACTTGAGCTTTCTTAGAGCCTCAGTGCTATGTAAATACGTAAAACTTCATTTTTGCTAGTTTGTTGTACTCTGTAGACTTGCTCTGTTATCGCCTGTTAGGATTTGGTATTTTGAGGTCGTAGGCCATGTTCTATAACACTATACTTTGTGTAATGCATGCTGGTTGTTGGGTTGTAAATATCTGTGTTTCTGACAGGTTGAAATTTTTGGGGATATGTCTTGTTTACAGGGGAGACTCTGCCAAAATTTTTGGTAGAGGTCTTGGTTCTTAGTAAGTGGGCCCGGCACCTGTAGGGTGTCGGATCATAGACGGGATCCGTCTCGGTTTCCGAGGAAATCCGGGGGGGTCCTGTCAAAAACAATTTTTTTAAATGAACCTATTTTCTCTCTCCAAATAATGTACCTATTTTTTTCCTCTAATAATATACCTAGTGAAACAATGTACGTATTTTTTTTAAATGAACCTATTTTTCCTCTCCAAATAATGTACCTATACACATTTATAGGTATATTGTAAAATAATTTCCCTATGGTGGGTAAATAATGTACCTATATTTTCTATAAATTTGGGACTTTGATTTCAGTGGGTTCATCATTTGGGACTTTGACAAAAAAGAAGAGACCATAATTTCGGACCATGAAATGAACGGGAACCATGGCAAGGCTCAGGGATTTAACGACATTGGCAACATATTGACCAAAAAGGAGAAGAAAAAAAAAAAAGGAAAAACATTTGGCAACTAGTACTGAATAGGAACAAGCTCCTTGCATGCAATGGAATAAGAAATTAGATAATTGTTTCAAATAAGAGCTAATCCAAAATCTAAGAGGCTTCTAGCTAGGCCTCTTTTTTATATGTAATGTCAACTTATATAATAAATCATTTAATAGTTTCCTTTGGTGATGTTCTCTAATTAAACATGCAATATCATAAGAATGAATTCTTTTTAAGCTATCAAAACCAAATTCCATTGCTTTTCTCATTAGAAGAGCTTCCTTCCCTCCTCCATTGATTGAAAAAAGAAAAGAAAAAACTTACGAAACAAGCCCTGAATTCCTTGTTAAACATTCACTGACCCATTATTGAGGATTGAGAATCTACGCACAATAGTAACTTGAGTGAGGAATATTGCAAATGGATGAGTTCATCCTTATAGTGATGAATTTGTTCTGGATTATAGTTTTGTTGAATTCAACATCTCGGAATTATTCGATCTTGCATAAAACAACTTACGTATGCAATGGAGCATGGACCATAGCTAAGCAATTAACCCGATACCCTGAGCATAATACAGATTCTATATTGATCATCAGATTCGTCCACATATATATATATATATATATATATATATATATGTGGACGAATCTGATGATCAATATAGAATCTGTATTATGCTCAGGGTATCGGCCATTATAAAATATCTTTTGCTTTTGCGCATGCCAACAACAACTATAAAAGGAGACCATGAGGCAATAAGCGGATCATCAAAAGCAAACAAGGCACATCCCAACCATAACCTAAAATCTAATCAGTGAGCCAGAGAATGACGAGTCAAGGTCCAACCAACTCCAACCAAGGCTATGTTCATAAGAGCGACAACGCGATTGGATTTACCAACTTGATGAACGACAGAGACAAGTCAGGTTTCATGGACAACTGGAGCTGGAAGTTTGATTTCGGTGGGCGAAAAACAGAAAAGACCATCATTTCGGACAATGAAATGAACGGGAACCATGGCAAGACTGAGGGATTCAACGACATCGCCAACATATTGGCCAAAAAGAAAAAGAAGGGAAAAACCTTTGGCAACTATAGTATTGATACTGAATAGGAACAAGCTCCTTGCATGCAATGGAATAAGAAATTAGATCATTGTCTAAAATAAGAGCTAATCCAAAATCTGAGGCTTCTAGCTATAGGCCTTTTTTTTAGGTGTAATGTCAACTTCTATTGGTTTAGGATTTGTACTGTTCTTACAGTATCATGCTTGTGTTATGTTTGAAGCTATGTTGTAAAAGAAATATGTATGTTGTAAAATCCAATGTGAGCATGCAATGCTAGTTGGTTATTATGAAAAGTTTGAGAAAAGTTTGGACTAAAATTGGTGGAATATTATTAGGCCTGCATTTTCAATCAATATAGCATCCTTAAGAGAAAACTTCCATCGCCAATTTCAGGTTGTTCTGAAGGCATAGAGAGTAGTAGCTTGGCAAGCACACCTCATCTGTCACATAAATGTTATATACAAATGTGGTAAGAGTAGTACAGCACCACATATTCTTGTTATGACTTCTTTTCATTGTTGTGGATAACAAATCCACCGCATACACCAATACATTCATTACTTTTGAAATAAAGTTTTGCAATACTAAATCAATCAACGTGGACAAACCAATACACCAACCTTAAAGATTAAGGGACTGACGGCTATTCGAACGGGTATGACCAAATTTCTCCGGCGGATTCATTCCTTTATATGTCATACAAGTTACAATAACTTAGAAAATGATTTCATGTGCTCAGAGTTCAGAGAAATGACGAGTACTCATAATTGTATTTTCGCCTGAGGAGGAATGTTTTTCCATTTCGCAAGAATTGTCCATCAAATTTATAAAAGTTTGTAGATAGCACAAGCATGCACCTTTAGACACTTTTGACTGATACAAGAAGAAGCATATCTACGATTCTCATCCAACCAATTTCATTGTAGAAGATGATCTGATTACTTGCTAGTTATTAATTGTTGTAGGTTTTGATAACTCATTTATCCATATATGTTAATGTTTTGACAAATTGGTACGATTAGACTTGGACTTTTAGGGTCAGTTTGGCATTGTCGTGCTGTGAAAATTATCGCTATCAGATTTGCTGTGAGAGAAATCAACCGTGAGAGAAAGCAGTTTGGCGTTTGGTAAACTGTTTATTAAAAGTGTTGTTAGTACAATAATCAGTGTCTAAGTGTTTGGTAATTTTTTTTTTTTTTTTTGTGAAAGTGTTGTGAGCTGTGTATAATGACTAAAAATGACATTATGTTAAAATGACTTTTCTGTTAAAGTGTTTGATAAAAGGGAAAACACTTTCACTTTCACTTATATATTTTTTTTTGTATTAAATAGACTTATTTACACCAATGCCCCCTGAAATTACGGTCAAATTTCACATTGCTCCCTCTCCTCCCTCCCCCCAAAACTTAAAGTGGCCCATTTACCCCGCTTGACTGTGGTTTGGTGACTCACTTTGCCCCCTGATGTCAACTCCATCCAAAAGTCTGTTAACTATGATGACCTGGCGTAACAAGTGGTGAATTCATGGTATGATGAGAGAAAGATTCTAATGGGCATTGGGGACCTACAGTAGTAACTTAAGTAACGAATCTTGATGTATCAACTTCATTATCCATATATATATATTGAATTCTAATTTAATATGTGAATATTATGGTGAGTATAGAACTATGTCAACTTCATTATCCTTATCGAATTCAATTAATATGAATTTGCGTTGAACCGATTTGAAATTAAACATGCAATATCATAAGAATGAATTTTTTTAAGCTATCAACCAAATTCCATTGCTCTTCTCATTAGAACAGCTTCCTTCCCCTCCTCGATTGATTGAAAAAAGAAAAGAAAAAACTTACGAACAATAGCATTCCTTGTTAGATATTAACTGACCCATTATTGAGGATTGAGAATCTACGCACAATAGTAACTTGAGTGAGGAATATTGCAAATGGATGAGTTTGTCCTTATAGTGATGAATTTGTTCTGGATTATAGTTTTGTTGAATTCAACATCTCGGAATTATTCTATCTTGCGTAAAACAACTTACGTATGCAATGGAGCATGGACCATAGCTAAGCAATTAACTAAAATTGTATGTATTGCCAACTGTAGAATATTATTCCAAGAAGATAAAATGTAAATTATATATATATATATATATATGTGTGTGTGGACGAAACTGATGATCAATATAGAATCTGTATTGTGCTCAGGGTATCGACCATTATAAAATAGGGATCTTCTGCTTTTGCGCATGCCAACAACTACAAAAGGAGACCATGAGGCAATAAGTGGATCATCAAAGCAAACAAGGCACATCCCAACCATAACCTAAAATCTAATCAGTGAGCCAGAGAATGACGAGTCAAGGTCCAACCAACTCCAACCAAGGCAGCGACAACGCGATTGGATTTGCCAACTTGAACAACAGCGACAGCGACAACGCGATTGGATTTGATGCACTGGCCGACAGCGGCCCCGTGAAACGTTTTAACGAATTCTGCGTGAAATTTAGTTTCAGTAAGACCATCATTTCGGACAATGAAATGAACGGTAACCATGACAAGGCTGAGGGATTTAACCACATCGGCAACATAGTGACCAAAACGAAAAAGAAGGCAAAAACCTTTCGCAACAAGCTCCTTGCATGCAATGGAATAAGAAATTAGATCATTGTCTAAAATAAGAGCTAATCCAAAATCTGAGGCTTCCAGCTATAGGCCTTTTTATAAGGTGTAATGTCAACTTCTATTGGTTTAGGATTTGTACTGTTCTTACAGTATCATGCTTGTGTTATGTTTGAAGCTATGTTGTAAAAGGAATATGCATGTTGTAAAATCCAATGTGAGCATGCAATGCTAGTTGGTTATTAGGAAATGATTGAGAAAAGTTTGGACTAAAATTAGTGGAATATTATTAGGCCTGCTTTTTCAATCAATATAGCATCCTTCAGAGAAAACTTCCATATCGCCAATTTCAGGTTGTTCTGAAGGCATAGAGAGTAGCTTGGCAAGCACGCTAAGGGTACTTCAAAAGATTCCTCCTCATCATCTATATTCTATGAAAGGGTAAGGGATGTGGCATGCATGCTTATTCTCATAATGTTAAGATAAAGCTACCAGACAAGGCAAAGTCTTCTCCCGCGCAGATGCGTTAACGATATATATGAAAGAATCTGACGTACTATTGATCAATATTGTGATCAGGGTATCGGCCATTATAAAATATCTTCTGCTTTTGCGCATGCCAACAACAACTAATCAGTGAGGCAATAAGTGGATCATCAAAGCAAACAAGACACATCCCAACCATAACCTAAAATCTAATCAGCGTGAGCCAGAGAATGACGAGTCAAGGTCCAACCAACTCCAACCAAGGCAGTGACAACGCGATTGGATTTGCCAACTTGAACAACAGCTTTCATGCAATGGAGAACAACGTCGACAGGGGCCAGGTGAAACGTTTCTTCGACAACAGGAGCTGGAACTTTGATTTCAGTGGGTTCATCATTTGGGACTTTGACAGAAAAGAAGAGACCATCATTTCGGACCATGAAATGAACGGGAACCATGGCAAGGCTCAGGGATTTAACGACATTGGCAACATATTGACCAAAAAGGAGAAGAAAAAAAAAAAAGGAAAAACATTTGGCAACTAGTACTGAATAGGAACAAGCTCCTTGCATGCAATGGAATAAGAAATTAGATAATTGTTTCAAATAAGAGCTAATCCAAAATCTAAGAGGCTTCTAGCTAGGCCTCTTTTTCATATGTAATGTCAACTTATATTATAAATCATTTAATAGTTTCATTTGGTGATGTTCTCTAATTAAACATGCAATATCATAAGAATGAATTCTTTTTTTAGTAAATTGAGCTTAGACCCATAAAATTTATTTGTAATCATCTACAACCCTTTCCTTTATTTTTCTATTTAAAATACCCAATTTTTTCAACTAAAACCCGCTAACTAGGATCCAAGTAAGCAAGTTACCTAATCTATCTTAAAATCTGATTTATTCTATTTTTTGGATTCCAAAACTACCCCTATTTACAAGTTAACGTGTTATGTGGTGGTGTAACTAATGACACACGTTGAATTTGGAAAGATCTTCAAATGGTTGTAATGGATGTAGGAATTAATTTAGAAACTTATTTGAAATTAAATATTAAATTCAACATTAACGTATTAGTAACGTTTTGGTTTATTTTATGACAAAAAAAAAACGTTTTGGTTTATTTAATAAATTTTTGTTGTTGTTTTCCTTTTATGAATTATACTACTAGTAATCTATTTTATTATAGTTTTATGAATAATAGTGTACATTCTAATTATGTTGAAAAATATTTTGATAATCTATTTATTGTTTGTTTTATGAAAAACATTTTTTGATAATCTATTTAACTAAAATTGTATGTATTGCCACCTGTAGAGTATTATTCCAAGAAGATAAAACGTAAATTATGTATATATATATATATATGTGGACGAATCTGATGATCAATATAGAATCTGTATTATGCACAGGGTATCGGCCATTATAAAATATCTTCTGCTTTTGCGCATGCCAACAACTATAAAAGGAGACCATGAGGCAATAAGTTGATCATCAGAGCAAACACACACACACATCCCAAACCCATAACCTAAAAACTCATCAGTGAGACAATGGCGAGTCTAGATCAAACCAACTCCAACCAATGCTATGTTGAAAATCCCAATCGCCAAGCTATTAGTAACAACGACAACGCGATAGGATTTGGCAACTTCAACAACGATTTTGATCACAACCGCTTTTATGTGGACGACGCGCGCCTCCATGAAATCAAAGCTAAGGGAAACAACAACTGTAATTTCGAGGACCTGTGGGGATTTTTCGACAACTGGCAATGGCAAATTATCATCCGTCGGGGCAACAAGGGCAACAAAATATAGAAGTAATATGGCAGTCTCTCGTTGCATGCATGCAACTGAAGAAGGCCATAATCATATGTGTGTACTAAAATACCTACACTCAAATAAGAGCTGACGCAGTATCTGAGGCTCCTTCGTTGACTAGGCCTCCTTTTTATGTGTTATTAATGTTATTCTAATAAATTAATGGAGCTTGACATTAAATATCAAATTCTACTATCTAACTTTTTAGCTTATGTCAATGAAATAGACACCAACAGCCTATGCGTTGGCGCAGTGGTCAGCGCTAATCAACCCTGTGTGTCTGAGGGCAGAAGTTCAATGCCCTAGTACTTTCACCCATTTGTCATCGTAAAAGGTAACATGAGGCAATAATAGTTACTATTCGCATTAATATAATTGATTCTTAGTTGACGTGAGTCTCCTAATTAATCAAGGAGATTTATTTTCTTGATTAATTAAGGGATTTACTTTCCTATTTTATATAGTTGACAAATCATTGTATAATTAGGAGATACTATCCTAATTGATTACTGTATCTATTTCCTTGTAAAGCACTCATGTAAACTCCTATATATATCTCCTTATGGAGAAGAATAAAACTAAACTCAAAGTATTCAAACTATATTCATATTTTAGCACTTATATGCTTCATATATTGATTGCACTATGTGAACTTTTTTGTTATACGAAATAATTTTGTTTTAAAAATCTTGCTATTTTTTGCTCATGGTTTTTCTTTTAACTTTTAATAGAATTTGTATATTTTTGCTTTATATATTTTGGCCTCCCAAACTTCAAATCCTAGCTTTGCCCTTAGATGTCATGACTTTCCCTTTGGCCCCTCTGGACGGTGCCATTGGCATAGGCCGAGGCAGGGGTGGAGCCACAGCAAGGCCTGCCATGACCTTGGCCCCCCATTTAATTATTAATCTCTTGTAATATATTATAAAATATATGATATAGCAATACAATTACTGCAATTAGATTAGTGATATGGCCCTCCCAGTTGAAGATGAAAAACCTAGTGTAAGTGATTTTGAAATTTTGACCCCTCCATACTAAGAATCCTAGCTCCTCTACTGGACCGAGGGGTCCTCAACTGGCTCATAGATAACCATCCTGAAGATGAATCCAACTCCAAGCAAAAATGCCCTCCCAAACCACAACAATGTAACAAAGGTGGTGGCTATGGAAACGGAGGTGGCTTGATACTGTAAATGGACCAGCTTATTACTGTAAATTGACTTGATACAACTCCAGCTCGACTATTTTCAGTTCATTTGAGCTTGGCTTGTAAAAGAAATAAACAAAGCCAAGCTTGATACTCGGCTGAAACCATGTATGTTGAAAATGCATGCAATCATGTATGTTGTAAAATTAAGCACCAATTTACTTTTTATCTCATCAGAAATAAGAGTCACAATAAAACACATATTCTTTTTATTATTGTGGATAACAAATCCACCAACTTTTGACACAAAGTTTTGCAATACTAAATCAAGCAACGTGCACAAACTAATACACCAACTTTAAAGATAAAGGGACTGACAGCTATTCGAATCAGGCATGACCAAATTTCTCCGGCGGATTCATTTCCTTATATGTCATACAACAACTTGGAAAATGATTCCATGTGCTCAGAGTTCAAAGAAATGCAGACCGATAAGCTCCTGTCATTAGTTGCACTTGGCAATATGGTACAATACCCGTCAACTGGAACTTCACCAGGCCCCATGAAAATGGGTCGACCCCAACCAAAATCAGCATCATGAATCGGCATACGAACCCAACTGTTTATCCAAAGGTTGGGGCTCCAGATAAATTGATTAGGTTTGGGAACACGAGAATTATGAAGCTCAAGATAGTCAAGGAATGATCTAAAATAATCATCGTCCATCCGCTCTAGAGTGCCGCGAACACAACTTGAAGCATACAACGTTGGTTTCGATTGGATATCCCCTGCTGCAGCAATTTGTACGGCTCTGCTAATAGCATTGCCAAAGAAATGGGGTGGGAGTGGGGGTTTCAATCTGGACCGTCCATCAATGCCCATAACTAGCATGATATCTTGATCATCAGGAAGTTTACGTGCCCTGCAAACACATTTCCAAATATGACCTGCCAAAATCTCAAATGTGGTATACTTGATTGTATTATTAATATTCCCGCCATCTTCCTCGAACTTGGCTTTCAAAATTTTGAGCTGCTCCTGCGTCAATCTAAAAATGGATGTTGTTGTAGTAGTGGTTGTACTTTGCGGATGATCTGGAGCTAGCTTCACTTGTGGAAAAGGTTGTAATTCAATGTGGGGAAATGCAGGCTGAGGTGGGTCTCGGGCACGAAGTAAAGTCCTGTCCATGAAGGGTGGTTTAATATTTGAGAGATCACCACGAGCGATATCAGACCATGTATTTACAAAATGGAGATTAGAAGCTCCATCTACAATGCGGTGTTCCACGCCAACACCCAGTGACGCTCCACCACATTTGAAGTATGTGACCTGCATTTACATGCATATATATATGAGTCAGGATCGAAACACACATTTTTAACACAAAATATGACAGACACTTTTAACCACTTGATTAACATTCATTCAATGGCTGAGATTAAAACTCCATTTTCAAATAAATTTTTGGTTCTATATCATCGGGAATATCAATCTCATTATCTCTCCTCTCCCTCTCCTCTCTCCTCACATTCGATTTGCTTCACAACATCTGCTGCAAATCTTCAAGCAAAAGCTACAACAAAATTTTGAGTTATCAGCTATTTCAGATTAACTTAATAGACAGGGCGTATGATTCACCAAAATCCTACTCTTTAAATGAAGAAAACCTTACTTAAAAACTGATCTTTCATTCTGGCCCCAACTAGTCCAACGGTTCTAAATTTGAGCTGGAAATCATTTTAGTAAGCACTCATCACATGAAACTCAAACTTCATGATATTCAGATTAAGTAAAAGAGAATAGCCAAGTGCTCTGCATTTAGTAAAAATAGGTTCATTATACTAGGTAAATTGTTTTAATAGGTACATTATTAGAGAAAAAATAGGTTCTTTTAAAAAAAAAAAATTGTTTTCATAAAACAAACAATAAAAAGATGATCAAATTATTTTTCATAAAACTCAACAAGTAATAGGTGCTTTATTTAGAGGAAAAAAAAAAGGTACATTATTTAGAGAAAAAAAATAGGTACATTATTTAGAGAAAAAATAGGTTCATTTATATTTAAAAAATGTTTTTCAAAAAACAAACAATAAATAGATTATCAAATTATTTTTCAACATAATTAGAATGTACACTATTATTCATAAAACTATAATAAAATAGATTACTAGTCTTATAATTCATAAAAGCAAAACAACATAATTCTTTTATTAAATAAACCAAAACGTTAACCACCTATAGATTACTAATACTTTAATGTTGAATTTAATATTTAATTTCAAATCAGTTTCTAAATTAATTCCTACATCCATTATAACCAGGAGATATTTCCAAATTCAACATGTATCATTAGTTACACCCCCTAATAACACATTAACTTATAAATATGGGCACTTTTGGAATTCGAAAAATACAATAAATCAAATTTTAAGTTATATTAGGTAACTTGCTTAGTTGGAGGCTAGTCATCGGGTATTATTTGAAAAAATTGGGTATTTTAAATATAAAAATAAAAGGAAGGGTTGTAGGTGATTTAAAATGAATTTTATGGGTGTAAGCTCAATTTAATAAACATTTAAAAGCTAAAAAAGTGTGGTTTTATGTGTGTCCCTCGATTTTGATCCTATAAATATTTCAACGTATTTCAAGAATTTCCCCAATTTCAGTTAGTTGAGTTCAAATTTGCATGGCTTGTAACTTAGAACCATTTAATTAACTATTTGGCTTGTGCATCCACTATACCAAATTGAAGCTTTTACGGCTTGATATTTACGGCACGTTTTTTGTGAATTTTAAATAATTTAAAATTCATAAAATTTTAAAAAGAAAACCAAAAGTTTATGAATTTTAAATTAAAAAATTAAAAAAATTAGCAGAGACCATTTGTGATAGGTGCGTGAACCTCAGAGATATTTTGTGACATATATATATATATGCCACGTCAGTCAAATAAATACCTGTAACACCAAAATGGGATATAAGGATATCTCAGAATAATCAACAGTGGGGATGAGCTTCTTGAAATCTGGAGTGGGCGCAAAATTGCCAAAATCATCAAGGGCAGAGCTGCTCTCCGCTACAACAAAGAGCACTCCCTCAGCATTGCAATCAATCTCCAGACGCTTGCTCTGGTCGTTGAGCTTCAAGCGACCAGCCAAGGGGTAGAAGGGCACAAGGGCCTTGCTGAGCGCCTGCTTGAGCACTCCCACGTCAAAAAAGTTGTACTCACCGCTTGGTCTGTAAAAGTAAACAGTTGACATGTGAAAGGGAGGAAACACTAGGTCTGCGTTGGAGAGCCACAGCGGGCTTCGAGGCGTCGACTCCTCTTCTGGCTTCACCATTGTTGACTCCCTTATGCTCACTGTCACCTTCTCTGCCATCTTCAATTCTTCTTCTGTTTTTTCTTTGGATTTTAACTTACAACACAAACCCGACTTCAACAAGAGGAAATCGAAATATAAGAAGAGAGTAAACCAAATCTTAGAAAAATTCTTAGAGAGACCCCAAAACATACACATACAGGTAAGTTGATATAACACCCGCAATTTATAATGGTGTTTGACGTTGCTATTGGGAATTTGGTTGATCCACACGCGGATTGTATTAGTTGGGAATTTGGTTGATCCACACGTGGATTGTATTGGTTGGGAATTTGGTTGACATAGAATGTTAGGTCGAAAGAGAGATGCCAATTATTGCAGATAATGATTAAAGAAAGACTGTACATAAAGCAAATGCCAATTATTGCAGATAATGATGAAAGAAAGGCTGTACATAAAGCAAATGCCAATTATTGCTGATAATGATGAAAGGCTGGACATAAAGCAAATTTGAAAAGGAAAAAACCTAACACGATTGAGATGTGATGGCAAAGATTGTAACTATTTGATAATATAGTAAATTGAGCTTAGATTCATAAAATTCATTTGTAATCACCTACAACCCTTTCCTTAATTTTTCTATTTAAAATACCCAATTTTTTCAAGTAAAACCCGCTGACTAGGATCCAATTAAGCAAGTTACCTAATCTAGCTTAAAATTTGATTTATTCTATTTTTCGGATTCCAAAACTATCCGTATTTACAAGTTAACGTGTTATGTGGAGGTGTAACTAATGACACACGTTGAATTTGGAAAGATCTTAAAATGGTTGTAATGGTTGTAGGAATTAATTTAGAAACTTATTTGAAATTAAATATTAAATTCAACATTAACATATTAGAAACATTTTGGTTTATTTTATGACAAAAAAAAAAAGTTTTGGTTTATTAAATAAATTTTTGTTGTTGTTTT
>NW_018922058.1:0-81067 GCF_002207925.1 Prunus avium | reverse complement strand
CGATTGGGTGATTTGGGCTTGGAGATCAATGGTATGGACAAGATGACTAGCAAAAGGGGAATTATGGGATGATTGAAATGGGTGTTAGTTTATATAATGGGGCATTCGGAATCACAGTGGTAAAATGCATGGTATGGGACATGCAGGTTTGCTTGCCCTATTATATAGATTAACGGGTTGGGTAGAATTGAAGTTCATTCATACATTGCATAAATTGTACATTAAAAATCTCACTAATCATATAGGACCCCTACTGAGCATGTAATGCTCACCCCTTAATGAATTTATTGCAGGTTTTGAATCTGAAGTTTAGTTGTGACAAGGAAACAAGAAGAATGAGTTGTAGATAATTTTGGATGTTTTGTTAAGAGTCTGTATTTACTGAAATTTTGCTTGTAAAATTACAATGTAAATTACTTTGGTTTAAATAGAAGTTTATGTTCAGTTCTCTTTTTTCTTGCTATCTAAATTTTTTAGTTTTAGTTTTTCTTTCACCTCACACTCCCAATAAATAAATAATTAAATAAGTAAATAAATTGGGGTGTGACAATTCCTCTCCCAAAAAATCCAACTATTGCTTGGACTTGAATTTTTTTTTTGTGTGGAGCCCACTGAGCCATGACACAGCCCATGTGCAAGGAGGAAACAATGGGGCTCGCCATTGCTATCCTACAGAAGCTGGTGATGTTGCCATTGGAATCCAACGGCACAATTCAAACATATCCTCAGTTAAGATGGGGCTATTGGCACCAATCAAGCAAGCGACACATTTTGGCAGCGTGCATATGAAAAGTTTCTGGAAAATTTTCCAGGCATCAGTGGACCCAAGTGATGAACATACCAACCCATTGCTTCTTGGTTCAAGACTATCAACCAACAATGTTCTCTTTGGAAGGTATGTTTGACTAAGGCCAATAAGAACCCACAAAGTGGCTCAAATCTACATGATGTGGTAAGTACTCATTCTTATTAAAGCTTTAAATTTTTATTTGAACTTATTTTTTGTTTTTACTCATGCGTAGGACGTGTACGCGAAAAGGTTCTTTCTTAATGATAATAAGCCTCCGAATAGGCCTTTCAAGTTGTACCATGTTTGGGAAATCTTAAAAGATTACCCAAAGTAGAATGATATAAATGAGCCTCCCACACAACGTTCGTCTGGAGCTAGTGCAAGTATGGTGAATTTGGATAACGACGCATCAATCCCATTCTCTTGGACCACAAGAGTCCAAGAGACTTGTGGTCACCCACCCTTAGATTTAATCCAAGGGCTGAGAAAAATTTACTTTAAGATATCTTTTTTATTTTACCTTTTAAATTTCACTTAACAAAAAGGAAAAACATTAAAATTAAAAACCCAAAATCTGTTCTTCTTCCTCACATTGCTACCCCCATGTTCTGCTTCCTCCCATCGCTGCAGCCACAACAACTCCGACTCCGGCGTAGCCAACGAAAATCCAGAGCGACTCATTCTCTATTACCATGTTTTTATTTTCTGCCAACCACAGCAAAGCCTGTAATTGCTTGGTTTGAATTGGTTGAATTCCTATAGCTAGATAATATGATAAACAACTGCCTAGAATTGGTTGAATTAGGTTAATTCGAAGGTCATTTACAATTGAAATCATGAACCCATATTTGAGAATTTCAATTGAGTTTGTGTTATTTTTTATTTCAGAACTACCGGAACAAACATGAATCTCAATATATTCGAGTTTTTCCTTTGTCAAACATGAATCTTAATATGGGGTTCTTGCAACTATGCTGTTTGTTACTGATTAAATGTGAAAATCTTTTTTTTTTTTTCCAGACCTTCATTTTTTTATTTCTTCCATTCGAGTTTTTCCTTTGTTTATTACATATGTTTGTACTAATTTTCTTATGGTACATTTAAGTGCAGGAGTGATGGCAAATGCATTAGATGAATGGATGTCTTCTAAAGATGAATTTTATATCCCTCAAGTTAGAGATGATAAAAAACCGAAAGCAGGGCTGACATTCAAGTCATTGGATGAAACATATGAGTTCTACAATGATTACGCAAAGGATGTCGGATTTAGTGTCAGAATTAGTAAGGAGAAGAAAAAGAAAGAAACAAGTGAGGTTGTTTGGAAACGATATGTTTGTTTTAAGGAAGGTGAAACAGATGAGACGTGGAGAAAAAAAAAAGATAGTGAGTCTACACAAATAGAAAGAGAACGAGGTAATGTTCGTGAAAATTGCAAAGCAAAGTTAACAGTAGTTTATGATGGGTTCAATTTTGTAGTTAAGACTTTCATTGAGGAACATACACATCCACTTGCAACACCATCTAGAGTACACTTGTTAAGATCTCATCGTGGTGTATCAGATACAAAAATTAAGTTGGTAAAAAAGTTTTCCAATGTGAACATTCCATTATATCAACAATTTGAACTCTTGGAGACACAAGCCATTTAATATCGGGTGTTTGTTGCCTACCCAGTACTAGCAAGTGCCGCAAAGTGGTTTCTTTAATTCCGACCTTCATGTAAGGGGTTGTAGCTTAAGTGGTCTTAAGAGTATTTAAGACTAAAGAAAAACAGAAACAGCACTTTCTATCACCCTTTTATCACCTATTTATCACCTGTGAACAGTGCCATGAACAGTGAGGTGAACAGTGAAAATGAACAGTGATGGCCGGTCGTGAACAGTGACGACCGGTCGTTTTTGGGCAGATTTGTTTCTCTGTTTTTCCAGTTTCAACCTCTGTCAAGTGTTTTGCCTATAACTTTCCAACCGTTTATCCAAATTTCACGTTCTTTATACGGTTGGATTCATCACAGAAAATGAAAGAACACAACGCGGACCAAAAGTCCAAAACAATTACAGAAACAAATAAAATTCAGTAACAAAGACACATAACGTGTCGAACACACAACTCACACACACATTGGGGGGGGGGGTTTGGTTTGGTTCAAGTGACCTATTTCTATTGCATGAAAGTAAATGAACTTTGAATTTAAATGAGAATAGCAGGGATGAAGTATCAAAGAGTGGAATTAAAATGTAACAAACACTAGGGTTTCAGAATCCACCCTAAACAATTCTACTAATGTTCATGGATACTCAAGTGATGAACTCTAAACGTGTTGTTGAAGATGTTCGCAATCAAGACCAGTACGAGTGGCTCAAGACGCATTGATTCTCTCTAATGTACGTAAAGTGCAGTACGAGTGCTACAATACTTGTGCCTTCCCTATAATCGAATCTAGGTGTGCTTAGTACTTTGATTCAATTACAAGAAAAACCCATTAAGTTCAAAGAGAATATGAACATAACAAGAATCCTAATAGCATGGTGTTTACATTAGGTATTCAAGAAACCAATTCACATGGATGATTCTTACTTCATCCATTTATTGCTTAGGATAACATGAAGATACACATAATCCCAACAATCTCAAGAAGCATGCTTTCAAAGGTGATCAATCAAAGAAGAACATACATCAAGGATAGATTAATTTGGTGAATTGGAATTCAACAACAATATCCAGAAATTCATACGCCCTTTCATTTCAGATTGCACTCTCTTGCCCATCATTTCCAGCTCATACTTTTAATATAAAAGTCTTGCTTTTGTTAAAGCCTTTGCCTTTGTCCCCTTGTCATGATGGGTTCTTTTGTTATTGTCTTCACCAAGATGCTCTTTGTTTCAGATAATATCTCTCAACCAAAGTAATTTCTTGTTACCAAGTGTTATGGTAACAAGAAGAATCAAGATAACATTATGGAGGTAAAAGCTGGAGCACTTCGGATTTCCAGAGCTGTGGTAACATGCTGGATTGGTTGGATAGGCAATACTTGTCCAATGAAGCTCAAATTTGGATATGTTGTAGTTAACATCCATTGGAACAAGTTTCATGAAGATCTTCACCTCATCCGAGTACCAGAGCATGTTGATCCAAGGCCAAGAAGTTGACCTACGAAAATGAACAAAATCAGAATTTACAACCAATAATGCACTTTTAGCTCATTTTCATTCTAACCAAGGTAAAATCTAAGAAAACACAAAAGGGAAGTAAAAAGCTATAAAATGTCAAGAACTAACTCAAAATAATAGGTGAATAACATGAAAAATCATGTGTAAAAATGAACCGAACACATACTCATCCACTTGCAACACCATCTAGAGTACACTTGTTAAGATCTCATTGTGGTGTATCAGATACAAAAATTAAGTTGGTAAAAAAGTTTTCCAATGTGAACATTCCATTATATCAACAATTTAAACTCTTGGAGACACAAGCTGGTGGACATGAAAGTGTTGGGTTTATAGAAAGAGATTTAAGAAATTTTGAGCGAGATGAAAGGGAGAAAATAAAGGGTCATGATGCAGAAATGTTATATGAGTACTTCAAATCAGAGGAAGATAAGGATTCCGATTTCTTTTTTAAGTTTGAGACAGATAATCATAATAAGATGACTAGATGTTTCTGGGTTGACTCTGTTGCAAGGAAAGATTACACACATTTTGGTGATGTGGTTGTATTTGATACAACCTACAATACAAATCGTTATGCAATGATATTTGCTCCTCTTGTAGGTGTTAACCACCATCGGCAAACTACCATTTTTGGTTGTGGATTTTTGAGTAATGAGACTTTTGACTCATTTGTTTGGCTATTAGAAACATGGTTAGAAGCAATGAAAGTTCCCCCTATAGTTATAATCACTGATCAAGATCAAGCAATGACTAAGGCTATAGCTCAAGTTTTGCCAAACACGTTCCACAGATATTGCGTGTGGCATATTTTGAACAAATTTCAAGAAAAGATGGATTATTTTGCTCATCATAATTACTATGCACTTTTCAAGACAACCATATGAGAATCTGAGACTGTAGAAGAATTTTAAAAGAGTTGGTATGAAGCTTTGGAGATAAGTCAGCCAAGTAGTAAGGAGTGGTTCGAAGAAATGTATAAATTACGTGGTACATGGATTCCTGCCTATGTCAAGCAATACTTTTCTGCCGAGATGTCTAGCAGTCAAAGAGCAGAATCCATGCATGCATTCTTCAAGCGCTATTGTTCCAAAAGCAACTCTTTGATGGATTTTGTGACTCGTTTTAATAGGGCACTAGCTCATTTGAGACATGAAGAATTGGTTGCAGACCATGGGGATTTGAACGAGAAACCTAATATTAAATTAGGGATGCCGATGGAGAACCAAATGGTTGGTATGTACACTAAGAAATACTTTTACAAATTTCAAAAAGAGCTTCTGGAAAGTAATAGTTACATGGTGAATGTCACAGGTGAAGATGAAAAGTGTTGGATTTACAAAATCCAAAAGTTTGATGCAAACTCTAGAGTACGAACCCTTGTGCATGATAAAATATCAAATCTACTGAAGTGCAGTTGTAGGTTATTTGATTTTGAAGGTATTTCGTGCAAGCATATGTTAGCATTTTTTCAAGTGAAACCAATTATGCAATTGCCAAAGGAGTATATTATGCGTAGATGAACAAAGTTTTCAAGAATTGGCAATGAAAAGTATGGATTTTGTGACTCGTTTTAATAGGGCACTAGCTCATTTGAGACATGAAGAATTGGTTGCAGACCATGGGGATTTGAACGAGAAACCTAATATTAAATTAGGGATGCCGATGGAGAACCAAATGGTTGGTATGTACACTAAGAAATACTTTTACAAATTTCAAAAAGAGCTTCTGGAAAGTAATAGTTACATGGTGAATGTCACAGGTGAAGATGAAAAGTGTTGGATTTACAAAATCCAAAAGTTTGATGCAAACTCTAGAGTACGAACCCTTGTGCATGATAAAATATCAAATCTACTGAAGTGCAGTTGTAGGTTATTTGATTTTGAAGGTATTTCGTGCAAGCATATGTTAGCATTTTTTCAAGTGAAACCAATTATGCAATTGCCAAAGGAGTATATTATGCGTAGATGAACAAAGTTTTCAAGAATTGGCAATGAAAAGTTCAAAGTGCAAGATGGTGCAGATAACTCACTAATATTGAGACACACAAGTTTGTTTCAACTTGCATCAAAGTTGATTGATGGCACTACAATATCAGAAGAAGGGACGCAACTTGTAGAAAAGTCATTCGAAGGACTTGTTGATCAAATTAAAAATATGAATTTGAGTTTGGTTGGTGAACCATCTAGTGTGAACAACTGCTACATAGGCAATACTGAAAAACAAAATTTTGTAGATCCTCTCCATGTTAGAGCGAAAGGCTGTGGAAAACGATTAAAATCTTGGAGAGAAAAAATAAAAGGAAAATCTAGGCGGTGTTCCTTGTGTGGTAAGGTTGGCCAACATAATAAAAGGAAATGTCCATTACTTAATAGGTATGTGTTTGTATTTTCTACATCTTTTTGCAATTTTAAATTTTTTGGATTCGGTTGTATTTATGCAGTATGTCTACTAAAGAAAATCTTGTTAATGAGACATTTGTGGAAAGGAGTACAACTGATGAATAATAGCTTGTGGATGCTACTGGGTAGGTAGGTTGTTGTTTGGCTTGAGTTTTTCTTTGTATTTTTTTAAATAAACTTTGATGTGTATGTAATTTTTCCAGGGACATCACGCTTCGCAGATATGCTGTTTGGTACTTGACGTCAAGTTGTGTTCATAATAGCCGGATCAACAGTTCTCTAGATTTTATACTCTTGTTAATTTTTTATGTACTGGACTAGGCCATATTATATTTTTCTTCTTTCAGTCTTGCACAAATCTAGTTATGTCTATCAATTTGGTCATAATTTGGTATCCTTAGTGTCATGAGTAGCCGTTTAGATTAGAACATTTGTGCTTCTTCTTTTTTGCAATGTATTCCACATTCATGTGGAAAAATATATTTTACTAAAATCAAATAAGAACATTCAAGAATAGTACAAAACTCTCAATGATGAAGTGTTACATAATTTACATTCAAGAATAGTACAAAACTCTAGAATCTTCACCTATAAATGTAGTATTCTTATGTACAAACAATAACGAACGAACTCCGAAACTATAGAAATGTAATACAACGAAGGCAATTTAAGGAATGACAAGTGAACCAACAAATCCTTTCTCCGTGCTTCTGATTTATCAATTGATGGCAAAGGTGTACATAACAGCAAAACTGAACAAATTTGCACTTAACACCAGCTTCGGCAGCTCAGCTAGGCTTGCTTTTACGCCTACTCCCATTTTGTCAGAATCTGACAGAATCTGTAGAGTCATCCAGGCTTGATTTTCTTTCAAAGTTTTTATCCCCTCTGACTGATTTCATATTTCCTTTGACCATGAGAGGACCTATTCCATTTCCTTTCCTTCTCTATTGCTAGAAACACACAGAGTTCATTCATTTACAGACTTCTAGAATGCAACAAGATCAGTTAACTATCAGTAAAAACAAAATTCATTTATAACATTCAGTTATCAATTACATACATATGAACACCACAACCAATATCATAGTTGTAAAGTAATCAACTTCTCTCTTGTAAAGGAGCTTCGAATTAACCAAATTCAACCAATTATAGGCAGTTGTCTATCATATTATCTACCTATAGGAATCCAACCAATTCAAACCAACCAATTACACGCTTTGCTATGGTTGGGAGAAAATAAAAAACTGGTAACAGAGAAGGAACACAAGTCTCTCAGAAACTACAGGACGATTCACTAGAGTGAAAACTTGACTTGGACATTTTCTGAGCCAGAGAATTGAAAGTAACCAATCATATGTTAAGATGCATACAAGGGTTTATTCTTTTCCCAATTCATTCCCAATTTCTAGAAATCAAAGGGTTTATTCTTTTCCCAACTAGAGACTGATATTTGTTCATATGCGTACAAGGAATAGTTATAGTAGTTCCAAAATAAAAAATAACACAAACCCAATTGAAATTCCCAGGTATGGGTTCATGATTTCAAATCCGAAAATTGAATGAAAAAACTGAAGAAGAATAAGAAACTGACCTTGTTGCAGATGCGTACAAGGAATAGTTACAGTAGTTCCAAAATAAAAAAATAACACAAACCCAATTGAAATTCCCAAATATGGGTTCATGATTTCAAATCCGAAAATTGAGTGAAAAAACTGAAGAAGAATAAGAAACTGACCTTGTTGAAGTGCGAGGGAATGAGTCACTCTGGATTTTCGCTCGCTACGCCGGAGTCGGAGTTGTTGTGGTTGCAGCGATGGGAGGAAGCAGAACGTGGGGGCAGCAGTGTGAGGAAGAAAAACAGATTTTGGGTTTTTAATTTTTAGTTTTTAGTTTTTTCCTTTTTTGTTAAGTGAAATTTAAAAGTTAAAAGAAAAAATATATCTTAACGTAAATTTTTCTCAGCCCTTGGATTAAATCTAAGGGTGGGTGACCACAAGTCTTTTTGACTCCTGTACGACGCATACGATGTCGCCATGCCTAGTCCAAGGCATGAGGGGAGAGATAAACAAAAGATTGCCACAAAAAAAAAAAGGGAAGATGGCTTACACTTCTCAACAAACAAGGGATAAGTACTTGGAATCATTGGTTGAGCAAGGCATTGCTTTTGAGGATAGGAGACGGAAGCTTAACATATTGGACAAGTTTGTCCAAGATCAAGCTTATGCTTATGCATATCAGAAGCAACAAGATAAGGAAGCCCAAGAACAAAAAAAATGGCCATGGACTTGTCCAAATTTACTCCAAGAAAGAAGAAGTATTGGGGGGATAAACAAGATGAAATTATGCAAGAACATGCACAAGGTCAACACTTTGCCATTAATCCTGAGGACAACTCATGGGACTATTATCCAAGCCCCCACGATGCTGGTTATTAGTTTATTCCTATTAGATTTTATATGTGTATGTTTGAAGTATTGTGTGTTTTTTTTTTTTGGAATAAAATTATATTTGTGGAATTTCAATTTTTTTAAGTCAAATTGTTCAAAAAATTAAATTATGAAGTTATTTAAAAAGATTAAATGAAGAAAAGTTATCCATTTATAAATAAAACAATAGACTTAAACCACTCTTAAACAATTCAATAAAGTTGCAGATTTAAAGTTGCAGACTTAATTTTACTTAAATGTTGAAAAGTAGGTGGCATTCAATTCAAAATTGGGTTTTGTTTAAAAGTTAAAAAGTAGGTGAGTCTAACACACATAAGTTTATAAAAAAAAATTGTGACACAGTAAGAAGGGCCTAGTTCTTTACTTTCGCCCTGAGCTCTCAAAAACTTAAGGCCAACCCTAATGACACTATGATTAAGGGTGGTTTAGTGTAGATTATGAACTTGGGCTTGGTTTTTGTCAATATAACACAAATTTCCATCTTTGATGGGGCATAAATTAAGAGTTTTTATGGGCTTAAATTAAGTTTAATAAGAGTGATTTTACATACACGTAAACTCGAACTTCTAATTTATGTCATTTGCTAAAAGATTGTATGGTGAGGATGTCATAAATGGACCATAGATGTAGACCTTCATATTAGCCACATAATTCATCTAAATAGTAATTTCATTTAAGTTTAATAAAATGATCATGTGATTAATATGGAAGTCCACATAATGAGTCCATATATGGCATCCTTACTATAGAATTTCGCAGTAACTTGTATATTGTAGTCGACTGTCAACTAGGCTTTGTCTTTTTCTCTTTTTTGGGTGAGATAGGGGCCAAAAAGGCCAGAACAAAAAGAACTAAACAACCACTACTCTAGCCCTGGCCAGGCTGCAAACATCAGCAACAAGGCTATCAAAAACAAAAGGAGGCACCAGCTCAAACCTTTGAAAGCCAGGGCTTTGTCTTTTAAAAGTGGGCTTAATTATTATTTTCCCTTCACTTGAAAGGCAAAGGTTGAGCCTTTAGGGCTAAGATGGGCTTGTATTCAATACCATTTTGAGCCCAAAGAATATGATTCTTCCTTTGTAACCCATTTCACTCATGTTGGGCAAAGGTCTCACCCTAACATTTAGCCCAACTTAAATAATTTCTGGGAACTTCATTCAAGGTGGAGGATTTCTTGAATAATTCGGGAATAATTTTCTCCCAAATTTGTATTGCATTAAATCCTTCGGGAATTATGGAAGAATACTTAATGAAAATATCATACCATGAAGTGCATTTTATTCCATAAATATTTGTGAATTCCCACAAAAAAAATCTAATATTTGTGAATTTGCCTTCATCCTTCAGTAAATTTTGTTAATACAAAGCTACCCAAAACCAACAAATATATATATATATATAATTTCTGTTCAATTGTTCAACAAAAATCATCCATCCTGGCCGAAAAGAAAAAAAAAATCCCTAAAAATAAAGAAAAAGAGGCACCCGAAGGACAAGCCAGAAAACTAGACGTTGTAATAGAGAAGGCAATAGGGCAGATAATCCTACGTGCATGACTTGCATTATAAACTTTTTGAATTGTGAATATTTCTGTGTCATGCAGTAACAAAGTACGATAAATTTAGAAAACCGTACGAGAGTAAGTTTCGTAACGAGAAAAAGTGAAAAAAAAGTACAGATGGCAGGGACAATGGAAACCTAGGGCTACAATACGACGTCGTCACATGTTGCACCGTATCACGCATGCGAAATATTTTATAATTTTTTATTTGACCAAAGCATCTACGGAAGTAGAGTGGGGCATAAAGGTTAAAAACAAACGCCTCGTTGAACCCCTTGTATCTTCTCTCGGCTTCCCTTCGCTCTGAGAAAGAGAGAGAGACTGAGAAAAAAGCCCAACCAAAAACCCACAGAGCTAAAGAGCTCCCTCCAAGAATCTAAAAAAATCCCCTCCTCTCGCACGTGCTGCACACACACTCTCAAATTCCCATCTTTTCTTTTTAATAGAAAAAAATTGAATTGATATTTGTTCTTGGTTCCAAATTTCTGATATTTGCAAACTCTCCCACCTTTGGATCCCCACGGCTTTTCATCAAATCCTCCGGGCTGCGCCACACTACTCTCCTGAAACATGTCGTCTTGAAGGTACTCAGAGAAAGATAGTTTCTTTTTTTGAATTTATAGTTTCTTTTTTGAATTTATTTGGTGTAATTTGGTATTTTTGTTGCTCTCAGAATTTAGATAAGGGGTTCTGTTATTGGGTATGTTTTGGATTTTGTGCATTTTTTTGCTCTGTTTGTGTATGTGTGTGTATTGAATTGTAGTGCAGTGCAAAAGAATTGAACTTTTAGGGTTTTTATTGGTTGCCACAGAGGAATGCATTATGGATTCTGTAATGTAAGGGTTTCATGAGTGTAGTATCGAGTTTTGTGTTTTCTGGGATTGCCCATCTGGTTAAATGAATTACATGACTCATTCAGCAGGTCAGTTCCCCCCCAGGGTAATTTGAATTGGTTATTTCGATGAGATTTAATTTTGGAGTATTGAATAGGTATTCCAATAACTTCAATGCTATCTAATTTAGGTATTGCATATATGGTCTCGTGTGAATGGTAAAATGGTTAGATGCAGTGGGACTTGTTTTGCATTTTACCTTCTGGTTTAGTTTAGGGTTTTGGAGTTTGAGACTTAAGAAGAGTTTGCTTAGCTAGATGTTGTTTGTTGATGTGCTAAATCTTAGTAAGACGAATGCAGAATCCATGTGTACCACTTTGTACCTTAGCCATCTTCACTTACCTTGGTTTAAAAAAAAATAAAAAATAAAATAAAAATTGCTGCTTCTTGTTAAATAAATTGTGTTTGACAGTGATGATTGCATAGTAAATGGCTGATCCTTTACTTGTAGGTTTTACAGGAGCTATGGCTCTTCAAAAATTTCCTTCTCGTGATGCACCTTCTGTTACTATGAAACCTTTGAGCTTTCTCAGTAAGGTGCATGGCAACAATCGATCAGAGGATCTAGAGACAAGTCCTGCTAAGGAACCTGATGTGGATATTGACCTCAGAGAAGTGTATTTTCTAATTATGCATTTTCTGTCATCTGGACCATGTCGTAGAACTTGTGTACAATTTTGGAACGAACTTCTTGAACATCAACTTTTACCTAGAAGATATCATGCTTGGTATTCAAGAAACGGCCTACACAGTGGGGATGAAAATGATGATGGAAAATCATTTCCATTAAATTACAACATGTTGGTCCACAGGTATGTAGTATGCTTTTTTATAAATCTCTCTTTACAATATATATATATAGGCAGTTTTTAGGCAATCTTCTTTATGTTTCCCTGCAACTTATGATGCTAAATATTAGGTGGCATTAATTGATTACTTCTGGTAATAAGTGATAATATATTATTGTTGCTCTGTTGCTAACTTGCTAGGGAGTTCTGGTGTTTTGCTTTTCAGTTGTCTGGTGTTGGGGATCTGCATGGTGTTTGTTTTTAGTACGCCTTGTAATAGTGTAGTCTGGAAGGTTATTCCTCATTGTAGTATATGGTGTTTACGAAGTCAGAGGAATACTTGGACCTTTGACTTTGCCACATTGTTTAAAATTTGATAAAGTTAAGTATAGTGATATATAATATATATGTATATATATATTTGTATATACGGTAGTACTTTTTCTATTTTTTGTTGCAAATATAAGATCAATCAAGTTTCTTCATCTTTGTTAAATATCAAAGTAGTACTCAATGATCCTTTGATATAAACTAATCTATTACTGGCAATATTCATGTCAAAGTTTTGGCTGACATCAGTAACCTCTGTTCTTATGTACATAGATTTTGGCTTGCTACATTATTCAGCTCTATATGATTTGATAGTTAATTACCAGCATAGGATGAGATAATTTGTTCTCAGTGTTTTTAGAATAGAAGGTTATAGTCTTGGTTATGGATTTTCAATCTAAGTACACATCTTTAAATGGTGTGAATCCCATTCTTGTTTGACGTTGAACTTCAGTTCTATCTTCGTATAGCTTCTTCTTTTTCCTTGTTCGGTTTAACTAATATTGTGAACTTTTATCTGCTGTTTCTCTCTATCAAATTTGTAGTGCACACCTTTAAAATGTGGTATAGTTCTCATGGTGGTTTATTTGGACATGAATGATGCAGCAACATTTGATCGCTCAGGGAGATATGTTATTACTGGTTCAGATGATCGCCTAGTGAAGATCTGGTTAATGGAAACTGCATTTTGCTTGGCCAGCTGCCGTGGACATGAAGTAAGTTGTTATTGGCCCCTCAAAGATTACTTATCCGTTTTCCCCTTTAATTTTACTCATTTTATGCTTTAAGGGAGACATCACGGATCTGGCTGTGAGTTCCAACAATGTTTTAGTGGCATCCTCCTCAAATGACACTATAATTCGAGTGGTAAGGTTCATCTGTGCCTAAATATATATGTTTTGTTCGTCTATTTTGCATTTTACGTTCTTTTTTTTTAACCTTTGCTGGACACTCAGTGTTAACTTACTGTAAATTTTCATGTTTACTAGTGGCGCTTGCCAGACGGGCTGCCAATATCAGTGTTGCGAGGACATACTGGAGCTGTTACTGCCATTACATTTAATCCCAGGCCAGGCTCTATGTACCAGCTTCTATCGTAAGGCCAATTCCTCTATCAATTTAAATAAATTTTCATGTGGAGTTTCTAATTAGCTGTAAGTAATTTACTCCCGTCTGACCTTGCTGATCCTTATGTTGAAACTGGTTTTTCTTTGGGAGTCTATCTAAACTAGTGAATGCATGGGGAATTCATTTTCATAATTTTTTTTTTGTATGTCTCCCTTTCTTCCCTTTTCTCAGTGTATCACCTCACCTACATGTTTGTGTTGTTCTCTTTGGAAATGTTTTTGGGAGTGTAGAATTTTGAAGTCTCTTATGATCAATTTTTGTTCTCTTTTATTTATTATTTATTTAGGCCTTTCAATGTATTGTCTGGTTCATAGGGTGCGAAGTGTCAGCAAAAGTGGAATGTTAGTAAATTGGACATCAGAGATTGTAACATTGCTAAGGATGGGTTATTGAGATAGGGATCGTGGATTTCATTGTTCTTTGAGAATTACTATGCTTTTGGTTGAGGAAAAAAGGCAACAGTTTTGTAACATTGCTTTTTAATTGGCAATTTTTTTCTTGTTTTGATTGACGAGGAATTGGAGAAATTCTTAGAATAAATGCAGGGGGGTGGTGGATATGTTGAGGGGTAATATCACAAGAAGGTTTCTTTGTGACATCAGTTTCTACTGTATATTAGGAAATACCTATTTTTTTTTGTGGTCCATGTAGGTTGGCTGGCTTCTGTACTAAAAGGTTCTTTTCCATTAGCTGAGCAGCAATGATAGTTGTTAAGTTTATGCTTGCATTTCAGCTGGACTGCTTATTCAATATCATCGTAGTTTTTTGTTAATGAATGTGAATAATTATAGATTATTATAAATAAACCCAATCCTAGACATGTATTTATAAAAAAACCCACACACTATTTAAACATAGAAACACACCCAAAATCAACCCCAAAATCAACAATTGTATATTTTTTGGGTGTGTTTATAAATGGGTTTTGAGTGTGTGTAATGATGGGTTTTGGGTGTGTTTATAAAGTGTTTTGGGTGTTGGGTTTTTTTTTTTAATTTCAGCCCCCATTTTGGGTGTTTTAGTGAAACCCCCTATTTTATTATGCTTGCGATGTGTTTTTTGTGGACAACTATTATCTTATAAATTGTTAAGTCTTTTTCCATGTAATAACCTTGTGTTGTTCCCTTGTCATTTGCAGTTCATCTGATGATGGAACCTGTAGGATATGGGATGCCAGGAATTCTCAAGTGAGTCCTAGGATATACATTCCAAGACCTTCAGATGCTATAGTTGGTCAGTTGTCTCTCTAGTGCAGCTAAAATCAACTAACTTATTTACTGGTGGAAGAGTACTTAGTATGGTTGTTTAATTGCTTGGCTGCAGGGAGAAACAGTGGTCCATCCTCCAGCACTGTCTCACAGAGCCATCAAATCTTTTGTTGTGCATTTAATGCTAATGGAACATTCTTTGTCACCGGTAGCTCAGACACTCTTGCAAGGGTATACTAAACCTCTATGCTCCTTGTTATTATTTCTGCAACCTTCTGTAGCCGCTATACTCACTTTTGCATTCAGTAAAATGCAAATATTGCGCCTCTATGAGTAATGAATAAACTCATGAATTGTATCTGAAAATTTTCAGTGTGGTTCAGATATGAATCAGAAATAAAGCTATCATCTATATATTTCTACTAATAATAGCTAGCTTGTTGTAGGTGTGGACTGCTTCTAAGCCAGGCTCAGATGAGTCAGACCAACCAAATCATGAGATTGATGTGTTATCTGGCCATGAGAATGATGTCAATTACGTACAATTTAGGTTAGATTGTACTGGTAGTTTGCCATATATATATATACAGTTATTCTCTTATCCGGATATCCGCACGTTATTATCGTGCGGATTCTATTGTAAATAGGTAGGAAAGCAGAGAGAGGTAGTACAAAATACATGGCGTCCGCACGATAATAACGTCCGGATGTCCGCATAAGAGAATTTCTGTATATATATATATATATACATATATCAATCTTTGCATGCTGATTTATGTTGCTTCATACATTGCAGTGGTTGTGCTGTAGTATCTAGATTCATGGCAGCTGACACCTCAAAGGAAGAGAACATTCCAAAGTTTAAAAATTCGTGGTTTGTTTTCTCTTCTTTTTTATTGTGATGTTAAATACACCTTGATGAGTTCGAATGTTTTTCCCTATCCTGGTGCCCTTTTAGCTATCTATTCTATATTTTGCCTTGGGGAAATAATATCACTACCTGTAATGCGCACAATAAATTTAATTTTCCAGGTTCAATCATGACAATATAGTTACTTGTTCTCGCGATGGGAGTGCAATTATCTGGATTCCTAGATCACGAAGATCACATGTAAGTTTTTGGAAAGATAACTTGTAACTTCCTGTTCTTGCCCTTTTTCTCAGAATGCTTTTCAAATGAAACAATTGTATCCACCTTCTTTCTCTTGAATTTTTCTGCTTTAAATAGAAAAATCATATGGCTAATTTCATGTTCCAGGGAAAAGCTGGTCGTTGGACGCGGGCATATCATCTGAAAGTTCCCCCTCCACCAATGCCTCCTCAGCCTCCACGAGGAGGCCCACGCCAGAGAATTCTTCCAACTCCTCGTGGTGTTAATATGATTACCTGGAGTCTTGACAATCGCTTTGTCCTTGCTGCTATCATGGGTAATTACTTTGTTGTTTCTTACTTATTGTCTATTTATTAGTATATTACTGATATGCATTATGTAGTATTTTTCTAATGCCTTTACAAACTAGGATTAAGTTGAAGGCCTTAAATTCTGTAGTTTAAGAAATGGATATTCTTCTTGTGGTGCAGATTGCAGAATATGTGTATGGAATGCATCTGATGGTAGCTTGGTGCATTCACTGACAGGTCACAGTGAATCTGTATGTTGCTCATTCTCTTTGTTCTCGATTGCCCTTTTTTTTCTCTCTTTTCCAGTATTTTGTTATTTGACCTTGCAAAGAGAAGCATGGTGAATAGACTGAGTTCTGTAGTGTGTGTTTCCACAAGTGGAACAAATATATATCTGGTACCATATTAGTTTTTTTTTTAACATGACACAGAATTGTTGTGGATACTGTCTTTGGTGTTGGTTATTCTTTGATCTTAGTGCACACTATAGTAATTAAGCCTGTTTATTTATTGTTGCCTTACCTACAATGTCTTACTGCTGCAGAACAACTGTGGCCTTTTTACATAGGGGACTGGTTTTACTGTTTATTGTTTGCCCAATATCCTGCTTTAGTATTCTAGTCTTCTAGCTGGTGTTCATGAATTGGTTACTTATGCTAATATTGCCTACCTATACCTCCATTACTCACATGTTCATCAATTGGTTACTTCTGCCACTCCTCTTTCGAAGATATCTTTAGCTGGTTTGTTGTTTGGGTACTTTACCTATCGAACAAGTAAAATTAAATATCTGATATTATTAACTTGTGTTCTTGATAGACATATGTTCTGGATGTTCATCCTTTCAACCCCAGGATAGCAATGAGTGCTGGCTATGACGGAAAAACAATTGTCTGGGATGTGAGTTTCCAGTTTCCTTATCATACTTGCAAATTTTTTTATATGTTCTATGGTTTTGAATGCTTTGTTGACTTTCAATTTCAGATATGGGAAGGCATGCCTATCCGGATATTTGAAACGTCACAGTTCAGATTGGTAGACGGAAAGTTTTCACCGTAAGTGAAGAATAAGAAATCTTGATTTTGGAAATTTTATACCATTCTTATTGTATTGACATTAAAATGTTATCTATTTTCTATCTAATTATAATTGAATGGAATCCTGTTTCATTGGTACTCAAATTGGCTATATGATATCTTGCTCTTGCTCTTCAGAATATTATTGAAACTGCTTCCAACTTTATATAGTATTTTCTGCCTTAGCTTTCCATAGTCCTATGTAGCTTTCAACCTTGCAATGCGTTGAATCCTTACTGCCATGCTGATTAGTCGTTTTTGCTTCTCATTTGCATGGCAGATCCTATCAGTTGACATTCCCCCCAAAACAATATCTCTCTTTTCTTTCGAGCTTGTATTTCTTGCAATATGCTTTTGCCTTCCTAACTGTTTTCCTGTAGTTACAAAGGGTTCTTTCTCTGTAATTTAGGGATGGGACGTCAATTATCCTCTCTGATGATGTTGGCCAGCTATACATATTGGACAGTGGCCAGGGGGAGTCGCACAATGATGCAAAATATGACCAGGTATGGTTGTCCCCGTCCTTTTTTTTTTACTTAATACTGAATATTTGGTTATAATTTTACTTAATGAGTTGGGGGATTTCTTTTACAATTTTTTCCCAAGTGGTACTTATTGCTGGTGCTCTTCTTTGGCAGTTTTTTCTTGGTGATTATCGCCCAATCATTCATGATAGCTTTGGAAATGTTCTTGACCAGGTTAGTTGGCCATTTTCACTATTGTTCTTAATTGGTTTTCCTTTTCTGGTTAGTTCAAGGAGATGAATAAACTACATAAGCAATGATTCAATGGTAGGGAGTGTTAAATGAATTGTGCTGCACTTTACATCACTAGTACCATAATAAACTCAGGTGAACCTGTCGTGTCTGTTCCTTTTCATGTCTTATTGATCCATACATAAAGACCCCTCATTTAGCCGCACAGTTCCATGCATGACAAAGGCTCTTTGGATTCTTTATTTTTCTCTCTTAGTTATGCATTCACTCTGTGTGTGGTCTCAGTGGTGGTTTTGATGGTAACTGCATGCAGAGGACTGGCTGAGAGAAATTAGTTTAACTGTTCGTGATAGTAGGACCAATGTTCAAATTTCTTCTTAGAGAGTTGATAGTTTAAGTGAGCCAAAACCCAGTGCCAGCCATTCTATAATAGTATAGATGTATATGCATGATTGACTTACCATAACTTCATTCCAAATATATATTTGCAATGCTTGTTAGTTTGAAATTATCTGCAACATTTGATTCAGGAAACTCAGCTTTCAGCATACCGGCGGAATATGCAGGATCTACTTTGCGATTCAGGTTTCTCTCTACTCCTTTCCCTGTATGAAATTTATCTCTTCTGGAATGTTTATTTTCTCAAACACTGGTTTATGGTGAAAACCTAGGAATGATACCATATGAAGAACCCTACCAGAGTGCATACCAGAAAAGGCGGTTAGGAGCTTTGGGTTCCGAGTGGCGTCCTTCCTCTCTAAGACTTGCTGTTGGGCCTGACTTCAGCGTAGATCCGGATTTCCAAATGCTGCCTATTGCAGACTTGGATATGTTGGCTGAGCCTATGCCAGAGTTTGTAGATGCCATGGATTGGGAACCACAAAATGAAATGCAAAGTGATGATACTGATTCAGAGTACAATATTACTGAAGATTATTCTACTGGAGGGGAGCAAGGAAGTTTAAGTTCAAATCCCTCTATTGATCCAGAGTGCAGTGAAGAAGACAGCGAGGCTGAGGATGCTCAAATGGATGGACTTCGTAGATCTAAAAGGAAAAAACAAAAGGCTGATGTAAGTTCTCTGTCAATAACAAATTATAGTTTAGTTTTGGTTAGGACCTGCTTGAATCTGCTTTAATGTTCTCCCTTTCTGTTTCCTCAGGTTGAAGTCATGAGTTCTTCTGGAAGGTGTGTCAAAAGAAAGAATTTGGATGAGTGTGCTAGCAATCCATTCAGAAGTAATAGAACGAGGAAATCTAGACATGGCCGAAAAGCTTCAAGAAAGAAATCTTCCACATCAAAGTCATTGAGACCTCAAAGAGCTGCCGCACTCAACGCTCTTACTCTATTTTCAAAGATTACTGGAAGATCTGCAGATGGAGAAGATGAAGATGGATCAGAAGATGATATGTCAGGAAGTGAATCCACCCTGCAAGACTCAAACATTGAGAGTGATGGATCCGATAAACAAAATCAGCAAACCAAACATTCAAAAGGAAAAGAGGTTTCATTGGATGAGTCTGAGGACATGGTTAAACCTAATGAACGTCCTGAATTTCCAATTAATGCTGGGAACAGGAGGAGATTGGTGCTTAAATTGCCAAGACGGGACTCAAATAAGCTTGTGCCTAGAGAAAGCACAGTACATAATTGTGGTAATCAGGATGATTTGGTTGACCAATCATGTAGAGTACCTCGAGAAGCAACTGAAGCAAACAACAATATAAGCTCTCAGGATCCAGGGTCCTCACCTGGTGATGAAAAATGCAGCATATTTGAGACAGCAGTGGGTGGGCAATTATACAAAGTAGAAAATCATGTAGATTTGACTGAGAATTACAAAAATGGGAGAATTAGTTGGGGAGGGTCCAGAGTGCGAACATCTAAGCGTCTGAGGTCGGGAGAATCCATGTCATTGGATGCACTTGCCAGAGCCAGTGCAATCGTCATTGGTCACAACGAAAAAGAGTACACAAAACCTGAAAATGATTTTGGAACCATGTCACCTCAATCAGAAAGCCAAATGTATGGAGATACAATGGCTGTAGGGAATAAGGAAACCATTTGGGCTAGTACCTCTGAGGGCCTTAATGGTGAAACCAATGCCAAAGAGCAATCAGGTTTTAGTGAATGCAAGGATCATGATCAATCGCCTAAATCTGTTCACATGGCTCCTTGGGATGCAAGCACTTCCTCATGCCTTGATAAGGACAGGACTGTTTTCTCTTCTGAACAAAATGAGAAGCTCACAACTGTCTCAACAAAATTGAGGTTGAGGAGGATTTCAAGGGATCCTAGTCCTTGCAAACAGGAAATGTTCTCTGTGGTAGAGAACTTGGAAAATGGTAGATGTAACACATTACATGAAAGCCTTTCAAGCATGGAACAGGATCCAGTTGTGCCGGAGGATGATGGAACCCCTAAATTTATTCCAGATGATAGATATAATGGCTCACGAGAATCAGACAATCAATCCGATAAGAATGTCATTTCTGGTATACATGAATCAGTCGAGTCCCATTTACATAAAAACAAAATGTTCAGTGCTGTTTATAGAAGGGTGAAACCACATAGGGGTAGAATTAATTTAGAAGGTGATAGTGGCGTCAAGGAAGAAGGCTGTTTATATACTTCAAATACAAGCAACCACAATCTCATTGCTGGAGTGGACTTTCATGATGACTCAGTTGATGGAGGTCGCAGGACACGGTCCATGGGGTTGAAGGCATCTGCACGTGATCCAAGTAGTGCAGATCATGATGATAAGATGGGCCAAGGACATGAGCCAGGTTATACATTTAGAAGTAACCAGAAAAGTTCCATGGACAAATTTCAACTTCGGAATGAAGAACAAGGATCAAGTTCAAGGACAACAGTCGGATTGAGGTCTACTAGAAACAGAAGAAGCAGTTACCGTGACATGAATCCAATGGACAGAAGGAAGTCGCATCAGTCAGCAAGGAAAGTATCATGGTTAATGTTGTCAACACATGAGGAGAGCTCACGATATATTCCCCAGTTAGGGGATGAAGTTGTTTATTTGAGACAGGTTTCTTTATAAATTGCTGCTGGTCTTTTTCCCTTTTTATTTTTCCTTTTCAAGGGGCGGGTAGGTTGGTTTTGACATGAGATTGTGCCTCGGTGCAAACCTATGGCTTACCCTAAGCGACCTACACAAGTCGCATAAACAGCATCTCTGGAAACAGGGATATAGCTGTGTATGCTTTACCGTCCCAGGGCCCTACATTAGCCAGAGCTTGTACTGGACTGCCCTTTTTTGTTTTGGTTTTGGTTGTCATGTGAATGTTGATTATATCGCATAGCTTGGTAACCTCCTTTTTTTCTTTTTCCTTTCTTACCAGGGGCATCAGGAGTATTTCGAACTTGGTGGATTGAGAGAAAACCCACCGTGGACATTTATAAAGGGGAGGATAAGAGCTGTAGAATTTTGCAAAGTTGAAGACCTGGAGTATTCTTCACTTGCAGGGTCTGGGGATAGCTGCTGCAAATTGACACTTCAATTTGTAGATCCTTCTTCTGATGTGTATGGTAAATATTTCAAAATGACTCTGCCTGAAGTTACTGGTTTCCCAGACTTCATTGTCGAAAGAACTCGCTATGTCTCTTCTATAGAGAGAAATTGGGCATGTAGGGATCATTGCAAAGTCTGGTGGAAAAATGAGGGTGAGGATGATGGTAAGTGGTGGGAGGGGAGGATTAAGCTGAAACAGTCTAAATCTACCAACTTCCCCGACAGTCCATGGGAGATGTATACTGTTCAGTACAAGTGTGATCCTAGTGATGCACAGCTACATAGTCCTTGGGAGCTTTTTGACTCCAATACTCAATGGGAGCTGCCTCGCATTGATAATAAGAGCAAAATGAAGCTGCTTTCTGCCTTTGCCAAACTAGAGCGATCTGCTGAGAGTCGCCAGGTATTAAGGAGAGAAAAACACCCTTTACTTTTTATAGTTTGAAAATTAATTTGTTAAATGCTGCAATTGGCTAACTTTTTGAAGACTTACAAGGATTTTTCTCAATTTCGTTGTGTACAATTCAGGATTCTTTTGGGGTTGATAAACTGAAGCAACTTCAACAGAAGCCAAAGTTTACGAACTGGTATTCTTTGTTATATTATAGCATTCCCGTTATGTTGTGTTCGATTTCAATGGCATGCATGCTCCATGATGGAATTTCTCTCTCAAGTGCTATCTGAGATTTTGAAATGTGGTTTTGTGTTTTGGAATTTTCTCAGGTGTGCGGTTCCAATATCTCTTGACGTGATCCAGTCTAGGTTAGAGAACAACTACTATCGAAATTTGGAAGCACTACAGCATGACTTTAAGGTCATGTTGTTAAATGCTGAAACCTATCTTGAAAGCAATGCGGTCAAGCGCGCATCAGATAAAGAGCTTTTAGCGAAATTGAAATGCATATCAGAGTGGTTCACACAGACAATATCATCCTTGTAGCACCTATAGTTTCATAAAGAAATTGATTCATTAATGAGTTGAAGCAGACCATCTGGGTTTTTGCCCCTTGATGTTCTTTTTCTTCTTCTTTAATTTTTTGTAGATATTTTACTTACCTTAAAGAGGCTTTTCCATTGTACCATAGGTTCAATTTTGGAAATGCGTTAACCTTTTGGATGTTCTTTTTAGAAGGCAAGAAAGATCGCAGAGGCAAATAGCTGGTGGTCTTGTAAATTTTCCACCAGAGAATTCATTCTTGTACATACTCGGTTTTGATCATTAATTATAACAAAGGAAAAAGAGGAGAGATTTCAGTCTTAATAGTCTCGCATGCATCGGTGTTATTTTTCATTTCAATGCATAACTTATATCTTCCTTATTCATGGTTGCCTTATAGCTTCCTACCTAACCCCTCGCCCACAATACAAATAGAGATTCGAATTGAGCATTCGGGCAGGTGGTGTTTCTAAGAAAACCACTCTAGAGACTATTTTCACAGACAAAATGTCCAATTATGAAGAAAGTAATTGTTTGATCCACTCCCAATCAAAAAGAAAAAAAGGGCAACTGTTATATTGAACGATAGTCCAAGCAAATGCAAGGGCAAGCAGGACTGCCTGTGTTTTTTTAATACTAAACATTTTACAATTAACTCAACAAGTCTTTAGAACCTCCATGTCAGAGTCTCCTTCCTAAAGTTACAGTTTTGGGGAACAATACATCTTTTTGATAGGATGAAATCCGAGCACACAAAAGGAGTACGTAAATATTAGTCTCGCCACCTATGGCCACAGCTGGGGTTGCAGCAAACAAAGAACAATGTCATACCCTCCTCTCCTCTAGCAGTTGCCTGCACATGCATAACAAACTTATAGCATTAGAAGCACAGTAAACCAGACAAAGTTGTTCAGAGATTACTAAGAGTTTTTGGTTCAGCCGTTCAAGGAGTGCAATTAAATAGAGTAAACAAACAGCTACGGAGTGCAGTGAGTTCAATCTGATTTTTCAAAATGGTATATGTTGCAGTACACGTGGCCCACTGTCTAGGATAACACAAAACTAGAGCTCAATACTAGTGGAAAGCAATGAATACATGAAAATCGATACCTGAGTTGAAAGGCAAGCGATGATTTAAGTCTAAAAAGGTCATAATAACTTTTAATTACTAAAGTAGAAAGCATTGAATACATGAAAATCTTTTCACTGATGCATTAGTAAAGTAGCTAAGCTATGATAGTATCCCGACGTTTTTTTTTTTCTCTCTTTTTTCGGTTCCCTGATGGTAAGTATTCAATAAGATAGATACTAGATTCCAAGTTGTCATGAAAATCCAACCGTTAAATGATAGAGATTTAATTATTAACAGTTGGCATTTCAACACACTAGTAAAGGGTAAAAATATGTTCTGTGACATTAAAATTTTAAAGTCACATTGTTAGACACCTCTCTCTCGCTCATTCTCTCTCTATATATGCGTGTGTGCACGTGCACATGCCTGTGTAATTGAAAAAGTTAAATGAAAATTCAAAACTAGCAATAAAATTCAATGCAACATATAGAGGATTGGTTATTAACCTGAAAGAAGACAGCTTCTCCATGCTTGCACTCTGAACAGCGCACTGCTTTGGTTCGAGGGAGAGTTGGATCTGCAGCTACATCTTGCAATACTTGAGTGCGTTCCCCAACAGCATGGTGTATCTCATTTCTGTAGACACAGTTGTTGTCAGCAACCTCCTGCAAACAAAACCAAAAAAAAAACCATCTAATAAGTAAGCAATTATATAAAATGAAGGAGGAACCACGAAGAGACCTTTAACCAGAAGTGATAAAACCCTACAGTACAGCAAAGTGATTAGAGCACAGAGCAACCCGAAGACTCAAGCTAGACTCTAGAAAGAAACTTCATAAGATAACATACAGAGAAGGCCTGAATAATCAGATACTTCTCCCGGGTACAAATTTTTTGCATGACCCATAAAGAAAGAAGTAAAAGCTAATGGGAACTCTCCAATAAAAAGGTGGTTATCAGAATAAGACACAGTTCTAAAAAGATATAGAATTTTTAATGCACTACACCCCAAAAAATTAAATAAAATAAAATCCCCTCATTGAGAAAATCTTCAGATGTTAATCCTAATTACATAAATGAGATTATGATGCATTTGGGCAAGTGTAGTTGGAAGTACTGAGCAGAAGAACAAAGTTTACTGAGAGCCCACATTACGTGGAGGCATGTGGGTTTCACATTGAAATTGCAGACTTTGAAAACATAGTTTGAAAAAAATTAAAATTAAAATCCAAGGAGACATAGAAAGAATGAGCTACCTGGTGATCGCAGTTGCGGCACGCATAGAGGAGGATCTTCTGGTCCTTGTCCTCTTTTGGGTACAAGATATTGTTGCTGCAAAAATAAAATTCTCAAACAAGTTTTAAAAATCAGGGTTTGTTGTGCATGTGATTGTGAATGAGAAAGACGATAAATGCTGAGTTTACTGACCATTCGCGGCAAAATTTCATGGTACTCATTTTGAAAAAGCTCGAGGTTTTGGGGTTTGGAGAGGTCTCTGTGTTTTGAGTTCTTTGCTTTTGGCGAAGGGCGGGTTCTCAGCTCTCCTTTGTAGCTCCTCCCAGATGTTTCCTCTGGCGGCACCACACTGCTTCACTGAGTTCTTCTAAAGAAATTTTAAGGGTATTTTCGGTAAACTGGAAACTTTGAGGCCTAAAGGCCCAAAGTATTTATAAGAGTTATGTTGGAGGCCCAAAGCTTTAGCAGCTATGTTTTCCTCCTCTGATAACTTTGCTCCAAGTTAAATAGTCTCTTTTTCTATTTTCAGTGGGGTTACATTCTTTTTTACTTTTTTTTTTTATACAAACAATATTCTATTTAATATAATCTAAATTATGAGGAGGGGTATTCGAACTCAGGTGTAGAATGGGAAGCACATATACTCTAGTCAACTTGAAACCCATGTCTGCTATATTCTTTATTACTTTGGTTGCATAAATTGATCTCCTAATAAGCTATTTTCTTTTTTCTTTTACAACAAAATATCAAATTTGGCTTTGATGTCTTCATGAACTGTAAGCCCTTCAGAGCTTTAGCCCACAAGCATAATGATTGATGACATAACACAAATCAATGGAGTTCAATAAACTGTTAATCTCATCCCCTTTAAGCCCGGCAAATACCAGAAGGAGTTGCAACAATTTAGGCAGAGGCCTAGACCTATCCTTGGATCAATGCAAAATCGCAGCTTCCATTGTATATAACCAACTTAAAAGTTGTTGAAAAAAAAACAATGGAAATTTACCAAATAAGAACTTGATCTATAAAAACAGTACCCCAAGTACAGTGCAAGTTCAAATAAAGCAAGGGTCACAAAGTACGACATCACAAGAAACACCTACAAAGATTATTTTGCTTCAGACCATGGATAATCCTTCATCTAGGAAGCCCCAAAATCACAACTGAACTAATTTGAACGTAACATATCTTGAAGAACCATACACAAGCGCTCTCCTTTATGCTC
Source organism: Prunus avium (assembly GCF_002207925.1). The sequence continues at coordinate 55,152 of NW_018922058.1, read as the reverse complement.
CATCACATCAATTAACGCTTTCTGCTGTGTCTCCTGCTCTTCCTCCGGCTCCTCCTATCATCAGAATCAGATTCGGAAGCTGACTCTGTCTCAGAAGATTCAGATGATGAGCTGTTCCTTCTCCGCCGCCTTCCCATCTTTTGCTTCTTTTTCTTCCTTCTGTGCCTCCTTTCCTCCTCTGAATCAGAAGATGAACTGTAATCAGAACTACTCTCCTCTGAAGAATAATCAGATCCTGTAATTGATGATGCCCCACTATCAGTGTCAAAAACTGAAGCCTCACTATCACTGCCAGAATCAGAAGCTGCTTGATGCTTCCTCTTGCTTTTATTTGACTGCTTTTCACCCTTCTCTTCCTTAATACCTGGAATATCCAAATCGTAGGATACTGAGACCTTCATCTTCAGTTTAGGATTCTTGAGTTGTTGGGTCCTAGACGGTCGCGAGATGTAAACACGTTCATTCTTGCATTCGTATGTCCAATGCCCGGGCTGGAAACACTTCTGGCATTGTGAAGCTGCACCACTAATGGTAGTTAGATTCGACTTAAGGTCTTTTCGTTCACCCAATCTTACTGCCTTTTCAGTACTCATCAAATACATCTGTCTCTTGGCTTCCCTTTTCTCCTGCCATCTGCTGGGACCTTCTTCCTTCTGCCCATAAGCATTAACGTTGCGTGCAGCAGAAGCAGCTGCCCTTTCAGCCTGAGCTCGACTAAGACCTTTTGCAGCACTCAAGGCTGCAGCCTTGATCCTTTCAGCAGCAGCCTGAGATTTCTCTTCTTTTTTACCCAACATGTTCTAAATCACAATGTTCAAATATGAATACGGACAATTGCCTACTCCGCGAAGGCCAACTGCCTGAAGTTCCAAGAAAATATCAATACCACGATTCCCAGATGCTCTAACACCCTGCATTTAAACATTAATTAGGTTATTCACATTCATCGAATATCAGTGTGCGGGTCAACCATGTCAAAAAATCTCAGAATTAAACAAGTAGTTTTTAAGTGAATATCAAGAACGAAAAGGGAGAAGGGGCAAAAGAGAAACATTTAAATAAACTATTAAAACCAACAACAATGGCCAACAAAGCATAGCAGAAAGAAGTTTCAAACTGCCAAATCGATCAACAATGACCAACATTGGCTAAAATCTACTATAACATAGAACTAAAAGTTATTAGACGATAATTTATCTGTGATAAACAAATGTTATACAAGATCTCCCTCTAAAAAGTTAGGCAATTTCTATAAGAATCATTATACTATACATTATCTTGGAAATAAGAAAAAAAAAGTATAGGAGCATCAAAACTTTTCTTCGTTCCATCTTTTCAACTTAGTCATTCCAATGCATTACGCATTTCTTCAACAATATCAACCTCAGCTTTTTTTAAGTCGGGGACACTGCAACCTAAATGATTTTCCCCTCAAACTGCTAAGGCCGACACGTTCAAGCAACATCAACATTACACTAATTTTTTCAGAAAAAAAAAAAGACCCAAGATTTTCCACATTCACACACAATCGAGAACCCAAACTACTAAAAGGAAAAGATAAAGGCTTCTTCCCTACCGATCTAGCAGAAACTGTTGCAGAGAGAGAGATTAGGGCAATTCAAGGAAGCACCTTTACAAATAAATTTCGTACAAAACCAACATATAACAATTATATAAAGAAAAAAAAATTCCCAAAAGTTTCAAAAAAAGTTACCTTCTTGCGGTTGGATTTCGCTGCGGGAGCTTGAATAAGGGACAACGCTGTTGATTTTGGTTGGGGGAAAATGGATTTGGTTGCCTTTATTTTAGTATTATTAGGATTTAGGCGGCTCAACAGAGAAAAGCAGTCGTTTTTTTTATTTATATTGACACGCAAAAATTAATTTTGGCACGGCATGAATCAATATTTGATTGGTTTCGTTCATCTTCGACAAAAAAAGAATATGAACGGTATCTATAAATTTTCAAACACAAGAACAAATACATAAAATAATAGTTTATATTCAAGATAAACTAGAACGTTTGTCAATTGGATTTTTTTTTCTTTTTAATCTTTAAAATCTGAGTTTTATAACGTTTTTTTAAAAAAGAAAATATTCAAAATACCCCAATTTCCCGCACTACGAAAATTGTAAAATGAAGCATATTTTGGTGGAAATTAAACTCAGAAATTTGATGCTCCAATTTTGACGATTTTTTCCAAGCCTCATTTAATAAATTCCGGGCTTAGGTTGCCAAACAAGGGAATTTTCAATTTATCCTCTTAAATTTTTGTCTTTTAGCTAAATCCGAGTTATTTTTCCTCATTCAAACGGAGGGTTAAAGTTTTGGAGGTGGTTGTCTCCAAATTTTATAGCAACTGCATAACATGTTCTTTTTTTTAATTAGTTTAAATAGAATGTACTAATTTATTTTTATTTAATTAAGAGCATTTGCTTTGAACATAGTCATTAACCAAAGACAGTTTGTGAGATTTTGAATGTTTCACCTCTAAGGCTTTCTGTTATATTTAAAGATATTGGCACAAGCTTTAGCACAAATGAAGTGGCTAGTTATAACATAAAAGGGTTTATTAGATAGTGACATTTTAGTTTTGACCATAACACCGTTGTTATAATAAAAACAAGAGATGGGTAACACTTTATCTCTTTTTGGTTGTTCTAAGTTTGCACTCTTAATTGAGATGCATATGCCAAAGTTTCTTCGATCATGCGTGATCGTTAGTGAAGGAGCCTCAGATTGTCTTAATTTTGATGTTAGATCGCTCTGTTATTGTAATTGCCCTTTGTGGCTAATTTGTATTGGCTCTTTGTAGCTAATGGTTTTTTTTTTATAGCTGAATTATAAATGCAATTCCAAAATTTTAAAGTACATATACTAATAAATATGCATGTGTTATGATATGAGTCAATTGTTTACACTACCTTACGTTCACTTTGAAAATTTTCAATATGGTAGCTAAATTGGGTCATACTTGATGGTAATGAATTTGTATAAAGACTATATTTTAATGTGCGGAGTTTATAGGTCTTTAGCACCATTGCACTTCAGAGTTTGAGAGATGGACATTCACCTTTCAGAGTTTTAAGGTTTGAGATGTGGATTTTGATGTTTTGGGGTACAAGATTTGATTTTTTGTATTTTGAGTTTAAAAGAGAATCTAATTATACATAACTACATTCCAATCCAAAACTACCTTTACTAAAACCCAAATTGAAAGTATAATGTTCATGAAAAAGTGAAATTAACTTATAAAAAAGTTGAATTCCAATAGAGACTCTTTGAGATTTCAAGTGTAGATTCAACATTTTGAGGTTTGGATTTTAGGATTTCCCCAAGACCCCCAAAATGTCAAATCCACACCCAATACTCCAAAATGTCAATCCCCACTCAAAAGCCAGGATTTCAAGGCTCACACCCAAATTGTCCAAATGCCAATACTAGTCTAAAATGTTTTTAGTTTTTCAGTGTGGGAAGTGGGATATTTTCAGATCATAGAATGCATGCAGCTGGTGTTTTTTAATATAAAAGTCCTTAAAGTTGGTTATGTTCCTAAAAGTCCTTAAAACTGTTGAAGGTGTTCTGCTTGGAAAGACCAAAATCATTGTTCTCTGGGTTTACCTTGTAAAATGAACCTGTAAGAAAGTTCTCATCTATGTAATTTTCTGTGATCCAAGTGATTCTATCATTGTGAAATGATCTTAACATCTCAAGGTTGTATTAGAATTAAGACTTAAAATCTTGTAGGATTAACCACACAAAAAAGAACTTCAATAACCCAACATTTAAACCAGTGAAGTTTACGCAAAAACCATACAAGAAAAAAGGTCTAGTAGACCCTGAAAATTCTTTATGGTGATGATTAACCGATCCAAAAGCAAAAATCCTAACCAGAAGTTTTCTTAAACAAGAGATGGAGCAAATCACATCTCCACATTATCAAAGAAAAGCTCTCTGTGGATATGGCATCCAACAGCAAATCACATCTCCACATTATCCTACCCCAATCAGCAGCCTAAAATATTCCAGAGAGAATATTTGCAGCAGTGGATATGGCAGCTCCAGTTATAGCACCTTGCACAATCTGCTCGTGGGACGACCCCTCCGATGTGAGTGCCAGAGCCACCCCCGTAATCGCTCCGGCAACTGCACTGTTTTTCTGCAGCAAATTACCAAGAAATAATCGCTTTAAGCACGCACCATAAAAGTAGGAATTCTTAGCATGCCTAATGCTGAAGCGTTCATCATAGAGACCAAAAAAATTATATAACCATACCCAATCATGCGCCCCACGAGCCTCTGTCAGTCCATATGTGAGACCTGAATACACCCCTGCAGCCAGCCCTGATATGAAAACAAGTTGTTAGCTCCCTTCCTTCGAGTTTCTACTGTGCTACACGCGATCATAAGCAGGAGAAACTGAAATCCAGAGCTTTATTTCATCGGGGGGAAACGAATTACAATCAATCATTAGCCTTGGCTACTGTGTAAGCTTATGCAATTTCATGCTTGTAATTCAAATATAAAATCTACTAACCCCATTGCAAAGATTCCTTTCCAGTATGCTTCACCTGAAAAACAGTATGACGACTAATCAGCAACTACTAACTACATCATCAGTCATGACCAGAGGCCAGAGCAGTGAATTTTGCAGAGCATGGTGATTTGTTAATAAAACGATCGACACCGGAGCTCTTTATCGTTTATTAAACTGATTGGTGTTGGATGCAGGTGAATAAATTTGAGTTCCAAACGATCAATAGAGAACATAAGGCGAAATTTAGGTGGGCATATATGAGGCACGGCTTAGCTGAATCATTGGTTCTCCTGTTGTAGAGGGTAAAAGTCCTAATTACAATGAAAATACATGGTTGAATTGAATGTTAACTTTAAACTCACCATAGCCTCGAGAGATTTTGTATTGTTTTCACCTGCAAAAGGCACATAAAACAATCACTTGAGACAATCGTGCAATGCAAATAACTGAGCCCCCACCAACTAATTTGGAAGGAAAAATTAGAATGAATGGTTTGATAAGAAAATGAGAGAGGAGATGACCAGATTCAATGAAACAATGGAGAAATTAACATAACATATACCTCTGAGGTCAGGGAAGCGATGCTTTTTGTTGCCTGAGATTTCCGGCGGGATACCGCCACCGCTTGAATCAAGTCCTGCACCTTACAAGAATAATAGTGAACATCCCAAGCCAAAACCAAAAGAGAGGCTACAACTCATTCAAAAGAGAGAACAGAAATAATACCAAGAAAAAGAAACTCAAAGCAGAAGGAAATAAATGAGAATATATAGTGAAATGAAGAAGCAACATATATATAAGAAGTTGGAAGAGGACAAATTAAGGCACCTTCAGTGGCTGTGAAATAAGCCTCACGTGACACGGCCTGAATAGCTCCGATCTGTCGATTGCAGCAACCAACAGAACCAGCCTTATTAACACAATGCTCATCTCACATATTCTACGTACGTACATACACATGAAGATATATATATACACACACATGTACATACAACAAGAAGAGAGAGAGAGAGAGAGAGAGAGAGAGAAGAGGACCCCAGCAGCTTTGAGAAAGCTCTCAGCGATGCGGTTGAGGAGAGGGTGGCCGAAGTCGAAGAAGCCACCTTTCTCGAAGCTACGCAGCTCCTGAAGCAAGGCCGGCCTTGTTTCCAAATTACTGCTGCTCGTGTTCATCATTCACTTCAATACTTGTTTATTTCTTTGATGATTTGTTTTCTCTCTCTACACCCCTTCCTTTCCTTCCCTGATTATTTTTATATATAGGTATGTATCAAAAGAAAGAAACAAGGATATGAGGTTCTCTGTACGATGCAACTGATGATGCAGTGAAGATAGATTTTTGGTCCAAGAGTGAAGATAGATAGTACATGGTACTTATGAACAGGAGAACAGAACAAAGCAAGTCAGAGTGGACACGTCTACCTGCCACGTACACACGTACCCACGTACGTGTCTTTCTTCTGCGAACTTGGAGGCGTCTCCTTTGCAACTGCTTCGCCACCTGTCCCCCTTCCCCTGCAACCAGTTTCTCACTTCGCTTAACCCTCCCCCAATGGAGAAAATACATGATTAGTTTGTTGAAAACTGAGTGAATTAAACTAAGACACACATCTAGGTTCTAACTAGGACTCGTGCGTTAATTTTGGGCTCCACTCTCCATTTGTTCATTTACATGAGCGAGTGGGAAAATATACTCCCTCAGAGGATACTTACTATAACAATTTACTATAAATATACTCCCTCAGAGGATACTTTCTAAAACATTTTACTATAAACACCCAAGAAGTATGTGGATTCCACATTAAAATTCATAATTAAATACTTTAAAAATTAGAAATGGAACCAACTAAGTAGAGTAGTTAATCCAATTCCAATTCCTTAGTTCGCTTACCTAGCTTCCTCTATTCATTGCTTCCTTTATTCTACGCCTTCATTGTTTCGAAACATTTCCTTGCGGAATGGAGCCGCCTACAAATTACAATTACTGCACACTTGTGGTTTTTGGGGTTGCAGGCTAATAAGGCAGACTGAAAACCTTCCAAAAGCTTTCTTGGATAATTATAAAGTCAATAACTAATTTACAGTGAGCTACAAATCGAAAATTTCCACTCATACTACTACATTTGACGAAAATTGGCCTCTAAACCCACTCCCTATCTCTCACACCCTCTATTACAACCACACTCACCCACCACTAAAACTTTTTTAACATCAGAGGGATACCCACCACCATACAGGGCACGTATTGGTGCCCTATCTATCACAAGCCAAAAAAGAGCCAAAATTAAGAAACACAAACTTGTGAACAAAGGGGGGAACCTCAAAAACGAAAAGCAAAAAAGATAAAATTGGATATAGAAAATCAAATGCTGATTGAATGTTTTACAAAAGCAAATACTTCAAAGCCTCAAAAAGGCCAAGTGAAGAAGAGAAGACAGGCCCCACATTGTGAGAGTATGACTTTCTTTTTTCCGCGTCGCAATGGCACACTATACAGTATTCGCTCCTACCATCGATGGAAGCCAGCCATAGACCAAAATTCATCCTCTTCTGCGGGTTCACTTCCTCTCTTTCAAAGTATGTTGTTCATCTGTTGCCTAGGACCTCTTTCTGGCACCAAGCACACATTCACAAGTTGCATCAAGAACACAAAGTAGTAACTGCACTGGCTATGGTTCTAAAAAACAACTCAGGATCCATTTACAGCCATTTCTGGTGAGGATTTCGGTGGTATCAATGGGCAGTCCTCTCCACCCAACTGTCTATTCTCCGAAGCGCCATGCAAGCGATCGGAGCAGCCTCTGGAAGTGGCAGGCTCCTTCTCTCTATTATCCTCATCCTCTGAATTGTTGCTATCAGCACAGCTCCTAGAAATAGCATGCTCATTTTCTTGATTTTTCCCTTCACCTGAGTTGCTGACCCCATCAGCTGTGTGAGTTGCATGCATGTTGCTTGCAGTTTTCTTATTCGGTAGCACTGCCTGGCTTAGAGTTGTACACAAAGCAGCAAACACACTTTCTTTTGGCTTGGAGTTTTTACCTAACCGTTGCCTCTTTGCAAGCTCGGGCTCCCTATCCTTAGAAGCCAATTTCCGCTTCAACCTAAGGGACTCCATTGTTCCTTCATCTTCATCGGAGGTTTCGGGATGTTTCCTGGGCGGTGGCTTGTAGTCTTCGTCATCCTCATCATCATCATAATCTACCAGCCCGACAGACCTTGGACTACAAAATTCAAGATGAAAGTACGGGTTAAATAGCAAAAATATTCTGAAAATGCACTCTGTTATTCTAAATACAAACAGTACAATACCTGGATGGTGGATGGTTTGCAGCAACACCATTGGATAATACAGGCTGAGGTTGTGCCTGTACTTTTTGGGTGTTTGGCATGGATGCAGATGCTGTATCTTCTTCATCACTGATTACCAAGTTCCATATTCAGTGGCTATGGGTAGCAAAACTTAGCAGCAAAGAGTGCTGTCAATCTCAATAGACGTTCAGCACAAAAACATACCTGTCCTCATTAAAATAATCTTCTTCTTCTTTCTCCAAAGCGCGCTCATCAGTTCGTTTTCTAGGGTCTGACACATTGGCGCTTCCTTTTGGTCCAAAACTTTCTAGGCACTGCAAAAGCACTTGTCAACTTGTCAATACAAAAGCTCTAAATCTAGGAGTGGAAGAACTCTAGAAGGAGTATAGTACCTGCTCATATTTTACTTTTAGTGCTTGAACGGATGCAAAAAACTCAAATTTGACCAATTGATCCCAGAATGAATCAACCAAGTATTTGACCAATGCTTTCAGATTTTCCTGCAAAAACAAAAGCATGGATTAGACGATAACTTCAAGACATGCTTTATCTCCAAATAATAAGGTCTAAAAGAGAGTGGAACCTTCCGAATGAACTCAAAAAGTTCTAAAACAGCAGAGTTGAGCAGGTTATATCGATTTCCATTACCAACAAATGCACCTACAATCGGCTTGAGAAGGTTGTTCTTAACAATATGATTTATCAGATGCTCATCCTGCAGATTTATACATTATTCCAATAGTTACATGAATAACCTATCCCACCAAAAAATAATATATCATGGGGGGGAAGAGAGAGAGAGAGAGAGAGAGAGAGAGAGAGAGAGAGAGAGAGAGAGAGATGTAGAACAGGAACAAAGATAATCCTTAATATTCTTATATGGGTTGACAACTTGTTAAACTGCCCTTTGTAGCCAACATGACGCAGAAACAAGAACCATTTTGTATTACAACTACCATCATATGGAAAAATAAATAAATTCAATGCAACTGCTATGCTCAAATCAAAACAATCCATACCATGCATTCACCTCTAGTCTTGTATGGAAATTCACTCATCTTAACTTCCCCTGAAGACCATTTGGGTCTATTTCAAATCCTAACTGAACTAAAGGACAAATGAAACTTCTTTTACAATCAACACAAACTCACATGACGGGATAGAATAGTGCGAACAAATCGAACTGCAGCAACAACTAGATACTTTTCCCTTCTTTGTGTTACCAACAAAACTTTATCTATGACGTTATTAAGAAGAAAGTTACACCTGCAAATGACAAAACCCAAACATTCCAATGTCACAGGTCAGCAGCAGAAATCCATTTATGAAAATTGAAGAAGAATCCAAGATGTTACTTTATTCTGTATGGATGGTGAAGAACACAAAAGCAGAGCAATTCACATATGTTTGACAGTATTTCAGGCTTTGCAACATTTTGATCAATTGATTGAGCATTGCCTTCCAAAGGACATGACGCTGTTATAACATCAATTAACTGACCCAGATGCTTCTCATAGAAAATCTCGATAATTGCATCTCTCTGTAGGAAAAGCAAACGAGATAAAAATACTCAATAACCAACTCATCCATATACAAGCATAAAAACAAGGCTTGAAAAAGAAATTATTCCTTACATGCAAGTTTTACTGACATGATTTTCCAACAATTCAGCAGAAATATAATAAACTACAATTCAACATTCAAAATGTTACACCTGCATAAATAAATTCATACGTATTGCAGACTCCAAATGCAGCTTCACTATATATGAAGCTTCTACAATTGTGAATTTGTGCTAATAAAAAATTGACAATACTCTACAAATAACAATACTCTACATGAAAGAGCAATCCAAAGATTTACGAGATGGAACAGAGCAAAATTGGGTCATGAAAAGTAACAGCCAACAGAGATTTGAATATAGTGAATATGAAAAATGCACAACTAGAACTTCCCCAAAATGAAAATGGATGCAAAATCATTGTAAATAAAACAAAACAATGACCTCGCTCGAGTGAGCTGAAAACACAACAATAAAACGTAAATCATATCAACGAAATCTACAATTAACCAGACACCTAAAGGTATAGTGAATGAATTAGATAGTAGTAAAGGTAATCTCCTATTCAATGGTTCAATAACCAAATTCATAAAGCCTCTCATTATGTTTCTAATATTATACATTTAATATGTAAGTGAAGATGACTATACAAGTTTTAGTGAATATAGCAACAAGAAAGTTATGTTATTCAGGAAATAGAAATAGAAGCTCCTAAAACAAAAAAGGCAATTATTCATATCCTCCAAATAGTGTTAACATGTTCACTAAAAATTTTTGCTGCAAATGTTACATGCACACATATGACCACATTCACAAAGATACATGAACACTTACATGCATATATACAAATACACTATGCCCCTCTAACCTAGGTGGACCTGCTGGTGAAGTTACTGGTACGGCATTAGTTGATTGTGATGGAGAAGTTGGAATTTAAGAATGAAAGAGTGTATAAGAAAGGACATGAGAGGAGACAAAAGATGAAATCCACTGTAAGCTATTAATATATAGGGAGGCAATAGGTGAGTTCTCCTCGAGAGTGACAGTAATATAGTGCATCTTGATGATTTTCCAGGCACAAGTCATAGCTAAGAAAAAGTAGTACACAAAAGATAGAAGAATAACCATAGCTACAAATTTCTTGACATACTCATGTATAAACTTAATCACTCAAAAATATATTTATTGAACAAAAATTAACTAGAGCAGATACCTGTGCTCCTGACAATGTGTATGAATCTAGTAGACTACGAAGAATTTCAAGAAACTGACAGTGCATGTCTTCCCCAAAATCTGTAATCATTCCTTTAACCTGTAAGTAGACAATTAAATATCAATATTCATAGAGGTAACACAAACGCTTGCATTGGCATTTATAAATTTCAAATGTGGATCTCAAAAAAGATTCTATGCCTGCTCCCATGCAGGTTATCAAACTCGGATGCAAGCACATCTCAAATTATACAAATTAAGGGGAAAAAAATTAGAATCCTTTTAGATATGCTTGCTATGATCATTACTCCTTTTAGATATGCTTGCATATGGAAACATTCCTTCAGAAGCTAAGTATCAAAGCTAAACCATTACTTTTCATCTTTTCATTTCAAAAAAACAAAAAAAACTAACCCTTTACCTAATACCAGTTTTAACTTTACAATGCATACAATCCTCAAAACGATGCTTCACAAATATAACCTGTGTTCTTGCTTAATTAGGTCCATAAAACAGGGTTTAGGCCCATTGAAATTTGAATAATTCACTGGGTTTAACACAGTTCAACTATAAGATTTCTTTCGAGCTCAACTAACACAGGTTATTGTCTGGTGCACATGTCATTTCATACACAAACACTAAATTAAAAAAGTGCGTACCAAGAGTCCTAGAAGTGGTATTCCTTCCTGGCGAACAACATATGAACGAAGAAGGTTTGGATCCTGATTCATGAAAAGATTGAGGATATCTGTCCTGCATCCATTTAATCACCAATTGTCAGGACTATGACACAATGAAAGAAATAGATAAGCAGAATGACAAGCACCAGACTACAGAGAACAGATACTTTAAGTTCATGATTACCCAGTTAGTACAAGCTTTTTATCTTGACTCTGCAAAGCATCGGTTACAATGTCAAAGATTCCTTCATTCATGAGATCCCTACAGGAATTTAGGTTTTCAAACACAGACATTATATAAGATAAGAGAATATTAGCTGACCCCCGTAAAGATAAGCAGCTGCAAAACATAATGGAGGTTCAAGAAATATAACTTCAGGAATTGTTTACCTAAACAGGCGGAGCTGCTGGACCATTGGCAGGCTTTTGCTTAAACTACAAAACTCATGCAAGAAATATACCTACAATACGAAGGGGAAAAAATGATAACCACGATCAACATTGAGGTACATCAAGAAATTATCCACACTGCACAAACAAATTCTAAGCTATGGCTATAGTCTCTTTCACGACATCAAAATCCTAATGATTATATCAAAATTCAGTAACGTTTATGGTAATGACATTAAAAAAGCAATCATGTTACTAGCAAGATAGTGTTTAAATTTGTGACATTAATAAATACTAAACCTTTATTTTCATTTCTAATTAAATTGTCAGAGGGAGAAGAAAATCAAATGAAACAGAAAGATAAATGACACAATCTAAACGACCAATTACACATTCATGAACTATCCCTTCGGGAAGTGCACTGCATCATGCCTCAGATAAACAATGGAAGAGCGCTTATGGAAATCAAAATTACCAAGTTCCTTTTAGATTCTGCAGAGGTGGATGGTGACCTTAACCTAGCAAACAATTCCTGAATAAAGGTACTGTCGTCCTTTAGCAAAGAAACAACCTACAACAGATTAGGAACATTAGGATTATTGTAACACACAGCCCTCCACATGTTTAAAGAATGAGTTGTAAAATCTTACAATTGCATTGTTTGCATGAATTATGGAATTGAGATTTCCAACCGTGGCCTCATCCAGTACTCTAGCCAAAACGACATCCTAAAGAAGTAGTCGAAAGTAAGACTTACTACCAAAGAAGTAGGTAAAATTTTCACCAAAAAATAAAAAAGTAGGTAAAATGAAAAGGTTAAACGGAACAAAAGATGAACCTTTAAATATCCAACTTTATACGTCTGGTGTATCTTTGACAGAACCATATGATCTTTAATTGGTATGGCCTGCGCAAAGTAAATTTATAAATACAGATACATGAGATAGAAGAAACAACTCCCATATGCATTAAGATGCTCTCCAACATTTATAGTCCTTAACCCCAAATCCCCAACCACACAACCTAAAGAAAATTATTACCTCCTTAAAAACAACATGCTCTTTTAGAAAGTTACGATGGTGTTGGACATGAGGTACTTCAGGGTCATCTGCAATCCAAAATTCAAGTATTTCAACATATCAAAATAATACTGAATCATAATGAACTAAAAACCGAAGTATCAGGCGACAACTAAATTGAATTCCAATACAGAAGGTTATCATGAAAGAACACAAACCAATAACAGAACTCACACTCAAGGGAACCAATGACATCCATGATTAAATCATCACCAAATATTTTCTCAAAGATCTGAGGACTATTCAGCAGAACTGCAGGTAGAAAAACACATATCAGTCAGTAATAAAAGGAAATACATGCATTTATGTGGGGCATATTTTGAGGGTAAAATACCATAAAGGAATACTTACTGATCCCCCTTACTATTTTGTATATCATGTGAAGACCATCAACATTTTCCAAGTCTTCACAGATTCTAAATAGGCCCATGAGCTTTCGGAAAAACTCTTGCTGCGTTGAGATTAAAAGACTCATTAGAAAAAACCAACAAGCTGTAAATGAAGGTTACAATATGACAAATTTTATGGTTAAATATAACTAAATTCGACTTACTACAACAATTGATTTTTTATTGAAATGAAATAACCTTGCTAACTAATCCACTATCCATTTCTTCGGAGATCCACTAAGTTATACAAAGCTTACATCAGTCAATATCAGTTCTGTCAATCGCATCTGATCAGCAATGCCACTCTCAGCTACAGTCTGCATCACATATGCACATGCATTGTCATCACTTCGCATGTAACTTGCATAAATATAAGACATTCCACAAGGGAAAAACGAAAGATAAGAAAAGCTTGAACAGAAAGTGAAAAATGTGGAAAGCAAGAAAGATAAAACCAATAATATGAGATGCAAAAGAACTGTCCCACCTTCAGGATTAAAGGAAGTGTTGATAGCTCAACCACAGGTAGCTCCCTTAACTCACTGTTTGCACTGTGAAATGTCTCATCTACAGATATCACAGAAGATGAACAATTCATGCTCCAAATTTGAAACAAATAAATTTAAAGAGCGCGCGCACACACAATGTGACCAAAAATCAACGACAAAGAACTCTGAAAATTTCGAAAAGAATGAGTGTAATGTCCCTCCACATTTTTCCCCCGTTTCTTCAAGATATTTCTACCTTTCTATGCTACACATGGTCATCAGAACTTTATTGCTATTCATATTACTTGAAACAATTCCACTCCTTCGCACAACAGAAAAATCTAAGATTGTTAGAACACTATTCATTCTCAGCACATAAAAGTTGAAATATTAATCAACCAATGTGTGTTGACTTAACCCAGAATGGCTAGAACTTGCCTGACTTCAATTGCTTAAGGCGATGCCCAAATTCATTCTTCAGGCATTTTACAGGGATAAGCCTGCTGTATGGTACCTTAACAGTTTCATCATGCATTCTTGTATTAAATATTTTGTTTTCTGGAGCAACTTGTTAGTCTTATAATATAGAGATTACAGAAAACTCAGTAGGGTTCCACTTCCACAAACAAGGAAAAATAATTCTTTAATCAATTACTCATGACAGAGAATTCTTTCATCAAGAAAAAATATCCTCATGCACTTTAGTTAAAAAATAAATGAAAAACACAATATGTAGTAATGGTATTCACTAAAAATAAGATTAAAAATACAAATATCCGACCTCTGTAGATATTGATCACTTCTCTCTGACAAGCTTCACTATCTACAGAGGTCGGTTATTTCAAAAGCAGAAAAAGGAAAGGGAATACATTTTGAATCATTTTGCAAACACTTACTGTTAAGAGAATTAAAATGTAAATTCCTTTGGACACTGCATATGTGGTCCCTGAATAGAGAACGGAAAATAATTAGTAGAATCACAAGATCAAGGACCATGTGAAAAGGAAGAACAATGGAAAAAATTTGGTAGTTACCATATGTAAGAGCAGCCAGTAGACTCCTGAAAGCTGAGAGCTAATTCCGTAGAATATTCTGGATCCCTCCATGAGATAATTGTATCTTAACAAGAAATAATCCAAACTCCACAATTCAGTATCAATTCTAGACACTTGAGGACACCATATAATAGCAAATTAACATTATATTATCTATCTATTAAAAAATAAAATACCTTCTTGCTTTCTGTAGATATCATCCGAACTGATACGATGCAGAAGTAATGTCTCATTATCTTCTTCATCAATAACAAATAAACCCAGCTCTTCTGATCTCTGTGTCACAACAGTTGCATTCAATCATAATGCATATCAAGAAATCATTTCTAAGGAAACTTGACTCCAAACAACTCATTTCTCACAAATTTACTATGTCCCTATCAGATTAGCATAGCTTTAACCCAATGAGATTAACAAACCTCCATATAGTCAACCGTAACATGACCTGTTCCCTGATCATCCCATTTTCCATCTTCATTCAGACGGTAGACCTTAACACGCTGAGATACATAAAAGAAAAATTAGACCAAAAACTTCTACCACATTCTATATACCAATATCACTACTGCAAATTTAAACTATAAGATGCTACCCAGAGCAGATACAAGTCAGACATCAACATGGCACTAGCACTCCATAGATAATTTATATATCATGTGACATGTCAACATCTTTTCTCCACCCAACACTTCACCGAAAAAGCTGAACCTGACTTGGAGGTTGTGATGTTTTTCAAAAAGGACACCAATGATAATGAGGATTGTTAGCCCAGTGAAGTTCTTTATTGTTCTGGGAGGGTCTTTTATTGTATTTTGATTTAACTAGATGTAATGGTTTGATTAAGTTATAACTGCTGCTTTGCATACTTAAATGAAATCATTTACCATATAAGTTTAGATAAATTAGTTGCATCTAGCCATGTAACGTCATAATCTTTTTGAGATTCTCCAACCCACCGCGTTCATATTGTGTTGGTTCTTTGAAGCACATAAACAAGTAAAAGTGTAAATTCACAATCAATTGAGTCACTATAATACCATAAAGAGATAATTACTAAAGACAATAGTTTTATATGCATATGCAAAATTCTAAGAACTCACAAATACATACAAAATATAAAAAAATGAGGATAAAAATATAAATAAATATATTTAAAATATGTGATGGAAAATTTTCCTTAAGAAAAATTTAAATTAATGGCATTGCTTTCCATTTTCTTAACATGATAAATAGGGTTAAGGCAATAAATTTCAGTAATGTCACAAAATGTGTCACTTGTTCAACGCAGTTCCTTAAGATTATTAAATTTAACATCATTCAGCTCAGAAATCAAGTTGTTATTATGGGAAAATATAACGGTCCAAAAGCTAGTAATCTAGTACAATGAAATTGGTATTGTACAGATCACCAACTTGAAAGAAAATTATAGATGCCATCGAAAGGTTGTAAAGTCAATCTACGTCATCAACATGTCATCTGATGAGGAAATTTTCTAAGGAAGACCAATACTGCAGCACAAACAAAACGACAACGACGACAGCAATCCTCCAAATTCTTTGGTTTCCAAGTTAGAGAAAACAGAAATATCCAAAAAACCACAACCAAATTAAGCTGGGGCCCACATTTCAAGGTCCAGAACCTAACTAAATTAGGCGTGAGAAAAGGTATAAATATTTGCATGGAGCTCAAACAAGCTGTGCATAACAAACGAATTCATATATACCGCTCAGCCTACCCCACAAAAAACTACCAATGAACTCTTTCCCATGACAAATCAACTATAATCCTCCTCCTTCAACTTATAAGGAAGTAGGATCAACCACAGAGACCAAGAGCTTTAACAATTCCCAATTGCAAAAATAAACTCTATCACATCCTTCAACCTAAAGCAGTGCCTTTGTCAATACTTCAATACTACAACTTCCCTCAACAGATCAAAAGATACTTTTAGAAAGTTCCTTACCAGCACATGGAAACGGCAATTACAGTCACTTTTCCAGTGAAGAACAGTATCCTTTCTATTAATAGAACAGAAAACAAGTAAAGTGAAGAAACTAACACTGTGTATCTATTGACTCTCTTGTTAAACGGTGCCACACACTTCACTGCAACACCTCTTAGAGCTCAACCAGCTGATATGATATGAACACTACTTTTAAAACTTAAGACGCCTCAGAGAACACAAGCAAGATTTAGTTAAGCTGATATGATATGAAACCCTAACGGAATAGAATTTGAAATGTTATCATTCCCCAAACACATATAGCCAGCTCCGCCCAAATGGAATTAAATTAGCTAACAAAATTAAACAGAAAGCAAAACCAAATATCCAATTGAGAGTAATCAACCTCGAGCTTCAAAATTCGAAAATAACAAAAAAGACTGTATACACTGCGATTCTAGGTCAAAGTATTGAGCTTCCTAATTTTGTAGAAAAGCACACTCACCTGCATCGAATTGGTATTGGCCTGTGATTTATCCGGCGCACCCATCGGAGCTCCCTACTCTGCGATTCAAATTCGTAGCTAAAATTGAGTAATTGGGTAAGAGTCTGAATCGAACAGGAGAATTTGACAAAACTTTCAATTAGGGTTTTGAGGGCGGGGCAAAAGAGAGAAGATGAGGGCAGAGGCAGGTGATTAGGGTTCCCGGAGATCAGTAGAAAACCCTAACCGCCATTAACGTAGCAGTGTGAACCTACGAATTTTCTCGCGCTTTCTCTCTCTCACACACTCTCTCTCCGCTTTTTATTCTTTTCTGTGCAAGTGTCTGAGCCCCGACCTTCCCCTTCGATAATTAGAAGAAAAGTGGAAAACTATTAAGCATGTTAGAAATTGTCGTATGCCCGTTATGCCCCTTGTTTTCATGTGAAATTACGGTGAAGCCAATGACCATAGAGTCCACGCACTATCCACGCGCTTTCTTTTCGCGATCAAATCACGAGAGAGTTGGTATATCATATGTGTTGCTCTGCCCTGAAAAGCGGGTCCCTTACCTGCCTGTAGCTGAAAGACGCACACGTTCGCTCCTGATTGGCTGCTCAAGAGTATAACACGTGTAGCTTCTAGCAACTAGCTGTGACGGAACGGAACTCCACAACTCGTCCGGTCGCGGCGCCAAAGAACAACCGCGCCGGTTGCACCAAACTTTGTGCAACCGTGATGTATGATTAGTCTGGCACCTTTTGCTAGTTCATTTGTGTTTGTGAGGACTTGGAAAACTAAAATCTCGTTGAGATGTGACGTGGCTTATGGTGAGTGGATGGATGAGATTATACGGTTAGGATGGGAAAATGAGTGAACCTAGAGTTTGCCTTTTTCAGAAAATGTTCTTTATAATCATGCACTCCACATAACATTATTTTATAATAAAAATAAAAATGTTTCTCAAGTATTTTCTGGTATTTTCATCAAAGGAATAAGGATCCACATAACATTTTTGTTCTTATATGCTACCAAATCTATGGGACAACATGCTTTAAATTTTAGTGAGTTGCAGGGCCTATTTGGCATTGCTTATTCGGAGCAAAAAGTACTTTCTTGGAAAAAATTCTTCCACCTGCATGTTTGATAAATGGAAAAAAAGAATCTGATTTTCATGCAATAGATAATTTGCTATGTTGAATTTTGATGGTTGAATTGCATTCAATATAAGTCATGAAACTTAATTTCAATTGCAGGTTTGAGTATGAAAGATGGATTTAATGGTGTTAATAGGTGAAGAAGCTGCTCTCTCTAGACTCTATAATTTGTGTTAGAGGAAGGTGCTAGTTGGCAATTAACAATGAATTTTTGTGACTTTATTGTAACTTATTCTTAGAATCAATCAAATTATATGCCTTACATATAAGAAAATTCAATGAAGATAAAATGTTGATGGTTCAATTAAAATGAAGATAAAGTTACTACTATTTTTGTATATAAAAAAAAAACTGTTATGATGATTGATTTTGCAAAAATTAGAGCTCAACCTGTTCAAACTGGTTAAACCAAATCAATTTGAGCGGATTGATTAATTTTATGCTAATATAGTATAAACTTGGACTAATTTGAATTAAATTGCAATTAGTTTGGTTTGATAAAACTTTTTATGTGCTTTTACTAAAAACACTTCAAATAAAACATTTCCTCGATAACTAATCCAAACGAAACAAAGCAAGTGAGTCATCAGCACATAATAGACCAACCAAAAAAAAAGACATACAATACATTTATGTGAAAAATCATGGTTATGCTATTCCAAATAACTACAATTGAAAGTATTCCTTAAATCAAATCATACTATATAAATTATGAGAAGTTGCATCATTTTTTTCTTTTGAGAACTAAAATTCATTGGCACATTAGCTCAAAAGGAGTAATTTTGATAAGGAATTTATATTTTTTTTCACATTTTTACCCGTACTCGTCACACCAGTTACCGTTATGTTGCTAACTAATTTTGACTGCGAAATGCAGGCCCAGTGCGCATTTTAGCAAGCAGAGGAGAGGACAATTAACAAAAGATAGTAGAGACCAGAAAGACAGCGAGTTGTTCATCAGCCGCACTTTGATTTCTCCGCCTGCTCCTACTACCTCTTAAGTCCTCAACGGACAATTCGAGGCTGCCCTCCTCATATCTCTTTCTTCACCCCCCCCCATAATTATAACAACAAACTTCCCTCCCTCTCTCTCTCATTTCCTTTCATTTGATTTCTCTCTCTTCAGATCTCACTCTCCTATTTCTCACATTCCCAAAATGCAGGCATCGCTCTCTCTCCCTACCCTCTCTCCCACCATTCCCAGATCAAACTACGTCGTTCAATCAAAGCCTATCAATCTCCGCTTCTGCGGCCTCAGAAGAGAGGCCTTCGGCTTCTCGTCTCTCAGCCACTCCGATTCGCACCGAGTACGAGTCTCTGCTCCTTGGCGCTCTGCAACCGTCTCGGTCTCGGCCTCGTCATCCGCTAATGGAAGCCCTCCCAAGTCGTTCGACTACGACTTGCTCATCATCGGCGCGGGCGTCGGTGGCCACGGTGCTGCTCTCCACGCCGTCGAGAAGGTACGGAAACTGCGCACTCACACTCCTTTATAATTTACTGAGAAATTGCGGCTCTGAGCTTTGGATTTAGCTCAATTGTCACTTTATTGGTTGCTCTTGTAGCTTAACTTCTGTTCTAGTAGCTTCGATCGTCTTTGCTTTTTGCCTAAATAGACTGTACTAGCTAGCTAGAAATGGCTGATTTCTTTCTGTCTTCTGTTGCGGTAAGTTGTTTACTCGATCAAAGGTAATGAAAATGTGCATGCCGTAAGTGTATCTGTGTATATCTGATATCATGGCAAGAAATGCATTAGCTACAAGCTTACAATCCATTTTAGTTTGATACTTCAAAATTAATACATAAGACTTAGAATGTCTATGTGCATGTGTGTTGGTATTTAAGTAAATACTGAATTTATATAACAAACTTAGCAACTGTCGTGGTTGCCTTCACACAGTAACAGACAATACTGGAGTTAGAATATAAATTGAAAAATAACTACCAACATAAGACGTGGTGGGTTGTTTTTGTTAAAAAATATATATAGTACGTATTCTCCTGTGTGGGGTTTTTGGAAAAGAAAGGCTGTTGAGTTTGTATTTATTGATTTCTTTTCTTTTCTTAACACAACAATTGCAGGGTCTGAAAACTGCCATCGTAGAAGGAGATGTGGTGGGTGGAACATGTGTTAACAGAGGATGCGTTCCATCTAAAGCTCTTTTGGCAGTGAGTGGTCGGATGCGTGAGCTTCAGAATGAACATCACCTTAAGGCTTTAGGTTTGCAGGTAAAACATGATTCAGTGATATCAATTGTATGTACATTTATATGTATGTGCAGATACAAGAATTTATTGGTTAGTTGTGAAAACTTATGTATCTTACAGTACTGCTTTATTGTGACTTATGATAGGTTTCAGCAGCTGGGTATGACAGACAGGGAGTAGCTGATCATGCGAATAATCTTGCAACGAAAATTCGTAATAGTTTGACCAATTCAATGAATTCTCTTGGAGTGGATATACTGACAGGTGTTGGTACAATTCTGGTAAGTCATGCATTCTTTCAAATTGATTTGGTGTCAACACAAACAAATGTTTGCGTGCCCAGTTAAGAAATAAAGCTTGCTTTGTTACAATGCTGAGCTTGTTAGGGCATGGCTATGATTAAGTTTGAGATCTCTCATACAGCGCAAGTGCTGGCAAGTTTTCCTAACTTTGGTACTCTTAATATGAAACTATTCAGGGCCCTCAAAAGGTGCAAATTGGATCATCTGACAAAGTAGTAACTGCAAAAAATATAATCATCGCCACTGGTTCTGTTCCTTTTGTTCCTAAGGGTGTTGAAGTCGATGGTAAAATTTATATGTTTCCTTCTTGTTGTTATTGAATAATTGATGAAAGGATTTTGGTCTTAGTACCATGCTTAAGGGATACCTAGTGACTGACTATATGATGGATCTGCAGGGAAGACTGTAATTACAAGCGACCATGCCCTCAAATTGGAGTTTGTTCCAGAGTGGATTGCTATTGTTGGGAGTGGTTACATTGGTCTCGAGTTCAGTGATGTGTACACTGCACTTGGGAGTGAGGTAGTTCCTTTCTTTTTATTTATTTTATTTTTGTTTTTATAAATTACTTTTCATCTGGTGAATTTTTACAATTATTTTATGTTAAACTAATGAGCCTAGTCTTCCATTTGAGGAAAACGAGTTTCTATTAATTGTAGTTTTAGGGCCTTATAGCATTAAACTATGGAGACCTTGTATGGATCAATCAGTAACTTCTCCTTGTGTCTACCAATGTAATAAGACACCTTTTTATTTATTTTTGGATGATCTAGGAGTTCTTGTCTCATGAGGCAGTCTAGATTAATCTTAAGTCTTGTGCAGGTTACTTTTATTGAAGCTTTAGATCAGCTTATGCCTGGTTTTGATCCAGAGATCGGGAAGTTAGCCCAGAGGGTTCTAATAAATCCACGAAAGATTGATTATCAAACTGGAGTGTTTGCATCCAAGGTCAGCTGATGTTTATTCTCTGAATTTTATACCAAGTGTTTTCAGGGTTTCTGTTTCCGTTTTTCATTCTTTGGTTTTTAATAGATCACACCAGCAAAGGATGGGAAACCAGTCACCATTGAATTAATTGATGCCAAGACCAAGGAACCAAAAGATACTCTTGAGGTAATTAATTGGATCTGTTTAAACTTATGTAACGTATCCAAAGGATATATTTTCCTGCCATTAATGGATATTGTCATATGAATTTGATAGCAACAGCCACATACTTCGCTAGTTGAATAATACCGTTGTCAAGGAACATGTTCTCATCTGTGGAGCTTTAATTAGCCATTTATGAATTAACCTGCTGTAATTTTGTTTCTGAACTCAGGCATATGCGTGTTTTAGACTTCCCAATTGATTCCTGAGTAGCTTGACTGGTTCCCTTTTAATTACTGTAGGCATTGTTATTCCAGTTCATATGCATATAGGTTATTCAGAGGCATTTATCTGGACCTTTGTACTTCCTCTTCTAACAGGTAGATGCAGCATTAATTGCAACTGGAAGGGCCCCATTCACACAAGGTCTTGGATTGGAGAATGTATGACCTCGCACTTTATATCCATCTAATTTTAGAGTGTATATATATAATTATTCAGCAAACGAACAGCAATAGTTTCTCACATATCTTTTCTGCAGATTGATGTAGTAACACAACGTGGTTTTATTCCTGTTGATGAGCGCATGCGAGTAATAGATGCAAATGGCAACTTGGTATGTTGCAAATTTCCTTATGAGCATGAACCCTAGCATTAACGTTATAAAATTGTTACCAAAAAAAAAACATTATAAATTGTTTCTGATTTGAATTTTGAACATCAGGTTCCTCACCTATTTTGCATTGGTGATGCTAATGGAAAGATGATGCTTGCTCATGCAGCCAGTGCCCAAGGAATTTCAGGTTAGTGTAACCAACCTGTTTTTATTTGAACCTCTCTCTCTCTCTCTCTCTCTCTAACATGCACAAATAATTGATTATCTTCAAAACCTTTTTCAGTGGTTGAACAAGTCACGGGAAGAGACCATGTACTCAATCATTTAAGCATCCCCGCAGCATGTTTCACTCATCCCGAAATCAGTATGGTCGGATTGACAGAGGTGAGTAATTTGCTAATTGACATATTCATTATTCATCATCTATGTATCACAAGGTTATGCTTTTATTTATCAGTGTTTAACATATTCGACCTTGAATTAGAGATCTTCTAGGTGTCATCATATTGGCAGTTTAACTAATCAATTGCAATTTTCAGCCTCAAGCAAGGGAGAAAGCTGAAAAGGAGGGATTTGAAGTAAGTATTGCCAAGACAAGTTTCAAGGCCAACACAAAGGCCCTAGCAGAAAATGAAGGAGAGGGACTTGCTAAGGTGAAAAATATGTACTGAGTACTTGTGTCGTCAATGAATTCTCCTTTATGGTTGCTATGTACTGTGGATATTGATGATCCTGTTTCTGCTTTGTTTTAATGCAGTTGATATACAGACCAGATAACGGAGAGATACTTGGAGTCCATATATTTGGGTTACATGCTGCAGACCTCATACATGAAGCATCAAATGCAATAGCATTGGGGACACGTATTCAAGTAAATAAAGCCCGTACACTGCAAATTATGATGCGACCCTTATAATCTACCACCCCAACTTTCAGTTTACTTATATTCTACTGTCTATTTGACCTTGCAGGATATCAAATTCGCAGTCCATGCACATCCAACTTTGTCTGAAGTGCTAGATGAACTTTTCAAGTCAGCAAAGGTGAGCTGCTGACTTTAACTTCTTACGTCATGCTGTGTGGCTGCACTTCTTCTTCTTCCTGATATGTGTTTACCCACATATCTTTTTTAATTGTTGGGGCAGGTTAAAGAGCATGTTTCTAGCCCATTAAGTGAACCAGTTGCAGTCTAAGCTTCTCAATACTCGAGTATAAATTTTGAAGATATTTGCTTGTAATAGGGAGTTTCAGGAAGTTTTGTATCACAAGACAAAAGAGATCATCAGCACCAGGAGAAAAGAAGTAACTTAAGGGAATCAAGGACGACTTGGCCCAAAATATTTTTCGCCTTTGTATCTTGGCTTTTTAGTTTTTTTAATGGCTTCAAGAAATACTTGCATTCGTAATTGTTTTCACATGGAAGCGTTGTTTTCTGTAGTTTTAGACAGCAGCCTTTATAAATAATAGAAAGTTTGCTTTTAATACGAAACTGTTTTTTTAATATCACCTATTGTAATTGTCAATAGTACCATTTTCTTTTTAATAATCAAATTTAGTATATTTAAAATTAAAATTAAAAATCAAATTTTGGGGAAGAAATGTGATATTATAAGTGAATCTGATTTAAATTGAAAGATACTACTTACTAAATTCTTCTAAACTCCCAAAATTCCAACATCCCTAAATCACAACAAAAATAGTAGAAGGAATAGTTACATACAAAAACTAATACACCAAAACAAAATTGCATACAACTAGTTAAGTTATAACCAAGGGTGGAAAGACCTGGATGACAGTGTTTATAACCAGGGGTAGCAACAAGCATACTCGTAACTCGTCTAACACAGAAACAAGTTATTGACTAAAATACTAGCTTTAACAACTGTCAAAAAGTACACATCTTTCTCAGGATAAATTCATTATCAAAGTTTTCACTAACACAGATCCAGCACCTTTATAGAAGCTCAAGTGGTGAATTGGCATCCTCATCCTAACCAAGCTCAGTTCCAACTCGAAGGCCAAAAAGCATGCACTCCATAGCCGGTCTTCCAATTATCCAAGTAGACCACCTTCTTCACCGCCCAAAACGAAACAAGGAGCGCGATAATCATAACAATACGCTGCACCTTGACATTGCGGACGGTAACAAGCACGCGGGTGAGGAATGCCAACAACAACCCAACAATGGTGTACAAGAACCCAACTGTGAAGCCTTCTGTTCCAAGCTGCATTCCGGAGCCCTGGTAGAAAAATATGAGCTTTGAAGGGTCATTTCTATCAACCATGAACATGGGCATTTTTCTAATGATGTTATGCATAGCGCCCGAGACGCTAAAGAAGTAAATGAAGACAGCCCCAGATAACCAAATTCTTGGGTCGTGAAGCAAAGTCTTGCCACTGATGATCTTCTTCCCAATAAAGGGTAACCAAATCAACCACCCGATGGTAGCGAACATAATTTGCTTCTTGGATAGCATCGGAGGGCGCTGAATCGGACCCACGACGAGTTTGGTCTTGGACTCGATGAACTCGGACATTGACTCACCCAATCTCGAGAAATCGCCCTGGTCCATTTGCTGGGACTCTTTGAGGCTGTGGTTGGGTCCGATGAGGCGAATGTGAGGCAGCGAGTTGACTCCGAATTGGGCAAAGCTGTGCTGCGAGTCTTGAAACTCGATGTCGCAGAAGAACAACTTGGCGTGGGAAGAAGACGATGGGTCTTCATTGTTCTCGATGAAAGACGAAGCGACGAGAGCGAACTCGCTGCGGAGCTCCTTGAGATGGAGCTCGTGCTTGTCGTGGAGCTTTGCGGCGTCGAAGAAGATGAGAACCCAGTAGGGCCTTGGGGTTTTGACGGAGGTCAGAAATCGAGAGAGTGAGTGGTCGTCGAGGCGGATCACGCCAGATTTGGATCGGGCTTGGAGGGAAAGGAGTTGGGCTACCTGGTCCGAGTTGGATTCGGATAACCCAAGGAATGTGGTGAGAAAGAGGAGGGTGGTGATGAGGAAGACAAGGGGTAGTTTCGGAATTGGGTCCATTTTGTGGGTTTTCACTTGTTACAGAGAGCAAAGGGTTTTGCTTTGTGGGAAGAGTAAGAAGAAGCCTCAAGTAGTGGTGTCAATCGGGACAGGCCGGCCCAGCACGGCACGAGCCCAGTCCGTTTAAATGAGGCGCGGCACAGCATGAGCACGAATATTAATGGGCTGTGCTCGGCAGGGCACGAAAACTTGGGCAGGGCCGGGATCAAAAAATAAGTCCAATGGACTGGGCCGGCCCATGGCCCGAGCCCGCTTCAAGCACGGTACGAGCTCAAGCCCACTTCAAGCATGGCCCAAGCCCAGCCCATTTAGCATTTTTTTTCTTCTCAAAAAGTCAAAATGCAATAATTTGACATCTAATGTCATTGTTTATATGTTTTTTTTTTTTTAATCATAAACATATATTTGATGTCTTTCATTTTAGGGGAATTACTTGGGTCCTTAATTAATTAAACATATCAACTACAAATTAATTAAACAACTTTGGACTTGATATCTAATCAATACATATAACTGTTGAGGCCCAAAAAATTCACGGTTCGGCCCAAATAAATTCTCGGCCTAATGCAATACCTTATCGAGAAGAAACCCGATTTGGGCACGCGAAAGTTCGTTATATACACTTGCACACATGCCACGCCAAGCAAATAAGCAACACGCCACACTACAAGCTTAAGTGGGCCAAAGCCACGCAAGATGCCTGGGGCTTGTTTGAGTGGGTTGTGGTATGGATGGTAATAAGTTGACATGAGGCCCATTAATGGGCCAAGAAATGGAAGTCCCGGGGTTTCTTGGGAGCCTCGGAACTTAGGCCCATTTCTTAGGCCCAAACATGTAGGTGAGCACAAAATAGAAAATATCCCAACCAAAATAGCCTATTGACTCAACCAAAAAAGCCCAATGCTTGATAGAGATAGCCCACTTACTCAATAAACCAACTTGGCCTATACAATTGCAATAGAAGAGCTGCAAAGCTCCAGCACCTGGCTGAAGAACAAAGCCACGAAGGGAAGTCTGGAGGTCCACTATGCAGAGCTGCTGGGAAGTTCCAGCACATGAGAGTAGGGGTGGGCATCAAAACCGAAATACCGAAGTCATCTCGAAACCGTGTCAAACCGTGTCAATTTCGTGCCATCCCGTTTGGTGTTGATGTGTAAACGGGATGATACCGTGTCATCCCGTTACTGTTTGACACGACATCGATTTCACATTTGTGATCCCGGTTGATGTCATACCGTACCGAATAGTAAATTATTTTATTAATTCCTATTTTCATTTCAGTTCTAACCCTAAGTCCATAGAGATGTTTTTGTCGACTGCCTCTTTGTTTCTCTGCGTTTTTTCCTCCTTTCTCCTTTCCTCTGTCTGATTTTTCTCTTCTCTTCTCCTTTCTCAATCAAATTGAATCTGTTCCCAACTCCACAACATCAATCGATCTCATCTTCTTCTCCTCCTCATCCTCCTTTGTCTCTGTCTCTCTGTCTCTCTGTCTCTGTTCTTCTCCAAAACGGCAAAACCAAACCCGTGGAAAAGGAAAGCCCCAACCCAACCCGAAGTCTCTCCGAATTTGTAGGATCTTCTTCTTCAAGCCTTACCCTCTGCTACCAATCTCAGGTATTTGTTTTCAAATTTGAGAGATTATTTGATTTTGGGAAGACATGAATTGGTTCTGTAAGCATGTGTGGGAATCTATTAATACCATATGGTATCAATTCTCTTATTATTTAGGATGGATTGGTTTTGATTTTGGGAAGACATGAATTATTAACATGCATATGGGCTACTGTCAGTTTACTGTTTATGTATATGTATATATATCTGATAGTTATGTTCTTAAAGAAGTTTCTGTGCTCAGATTTCAGGCACAATAACTGTGGTTCAGCATCAATTCTATTCCATGACAAACTAGACCTCCAATGGTACACGACATCACTAATCAAGTATCAAGATTTGAAATAGTTGGATTTCAAACCTAAATTCATACATCTCAGACCCTAAATACAAAATAAATGAATTTTGAATGCCATAGCATTTAGACCACAAGTTGGCATTTCGATACCAAATGCAAATATCTTTTATGCATTCCATGGTCTGTTTTCTTATATATAAGCATATAAATTGTGCATTAATTTACTATCATTAAATTTTATATTGTCTCATCTTCTTACAACATGAAATGCAATGGTAGCACACGTGGGTTCAATTAATCATTTAAATTATGAATGTAATCAAGACCAGCCATTTGAATTAATTGGTATCATATCATAATCAAACCCAAAGTAATATTAATTTGTCATTTGGTGCAGCTTTGCAGTTAAATTATTCTTGCATCAGCTCTCCAACGTAGCTTGAAGCCCCAATTGGGAATTTGGAATGGTAAGAAGCCTTGAAACTTGTTTTTACTATTATTATGAATCTATTAATGATATCCATATGATACTTTTGTTCTATGCATCAGTCTGCATATAATGCTTCTTCAACGGGAACCTCACCCTCATTTGAGAGTGTTGAATTAGGTTTGTTTACTATGTTTATTAATTATTACTTATAATGTTGTATTTATTTTTAATTTGATCTTAAATGTTTAGGCTTTTTAATTGTTTATTATTTTATAATGTTGCATTTGGTTATAAGAACATGTGTGGATTTATTTTTTGCAGAATATGCAAGTACTGAAGCTGCTGCCACCAGTACAAACACATTTGGTTGAACTTGAAAATTTGCAGATTTGATTGAACTATTGTAAGTTGTAACAGGAGCCATTTGATTTTCAGAATTGATTGAATCTGAAGATTTGCATATTTGATTGAACTCTTGTAACAACAGCCATTTTCAAATTTGATTGAACTTGAAAATTTGCAGATTTGATTGAACTATTGTAAGTTGTAACAGCAGCCATTTGATTTTCAGATTTGATTGAACTTGAAAATTTGTAGATTTGTTACGGTATCAACATTGATACCGAATCATACCGATCCCGTTTGGGTTCGGTACGATTTGAACGTGTTTTCAAAAACCCTCATCCCGTGTCATCCCATACCGATTCCACTATTCGGGATTGACACCGGGATGACCTTCATCCCGTGTCATGTCATACCGTGCCCACCCCTACATGAGAGGAACAAGTTTCAAATAAAAACATCCAAATGACCAAGGGATATTGGAGCGCAGATCACCATTTGAACCAGCATGCATACCCATTCTCTTTCCCTCATCAGACCTGGCCATAAAAAAAAGGAAGAAAGGAAAGGAAGGAGATTGCTGAAAATGGGAGTTCTAAGGCAGCTGCGGGAAAGGGTCTTGAGCTCCCAAAAATCCCTGATTTTGTGCAAATGGGCAGAGTGGATTTCACTAAAATAGGATGATTGAAGGGATGAGGGGAGAAAGGAAGGGAAAGACTTGGCCAAATTGGATAGAAGCCATTAGGGTTTCTTGAAAAGGGTAGCTTCCAGCGCCTATAAAAAGAGGCATTTCCTACTCATCATCACAAGACACATCTGAACTGAAGAGCAAGCTTCCTCTCTCACCTGCAAAACTAAGTAATTTCGTGTTTTGCTTGCCCATCTCCCCCATTTTTCTTCTTCTGGCAGATTGTTCCAACACTTGACAGAGTCTCTGTCAAGCTGCCGGAAGAAACAATCAAGTCACTCATCCATTTCTCTCCCTCCTTTCTCAGCCAAATCTTCTTGCAAACCTTCCATTTCTTACCTTAACACTCCCATTTTCCTCCAAGTACGCATAATTTTCTCATCGGTGCTAAACTCATGTCGATTTTGCTCCCATCCCACAAGCTTCTCATGCCAAGCCAAGAATTTATCTGTAATCAGCCATTATTTTCGTTGGTGAAGGTAACCAAGGTGTTTCTTAAGGCTTTACAACCCTTTCGAAACATTTTGGGGTCTGATATTTGAACTCAGACACAAGGGGGATATTTTCTTTAGTTTTCTCCTTATGGTAGCCCAGGCCCGCAGTAGCTGCCGAAATGAAAAAGCCCCTACAATAACATATACGCTTCTCTTATAATCAAAGCAATACATTATATATAAAATAATAAGTTGTTTAAAGATGAAAAGTTGAAGTGGACTTTGTGGAGTTGGACACTTTTTGCCCTCCTCCCCTTCATATTGTTTGGATGTTTGATTGATTAATGTTTTCAAATAGTTCATCATTTCTTGCCTCTAATTATATTTTTAATGTTTATAATTTGAATTATCTAGTGGAAAAAAAAATCAAGTGAAAAAAATTCAAATTAAATGGGTTGGTTCTTGGGCCCGAGTATGGCACGAGCACGAGCCCGGCCCGGCCCGTTTCAATGTGGACATGGGCTTTGGGTTGGGCCGGAATCAATGATTTTATTAAATGAGCCAGCACGGCACGGCACGGCCCGATAAATTAAATGGGCCAGCCCGACTCAGCACGAAAATGTTAAAAGCACGAGTTTAAATGGGACAGGCCGGCCCGACACGGCTTGTTTGACACATCTAGCCTCAAGGGCAAAGAGTTGATTTTGAGTCTTGAGTGTTGACCCTTTCATGTGGAGGGCAAGAAGCCTATTGGGTGTTAGAATGTACGACATGTCGTTTTGTCCAATTGTATTTGTACATCTTTTGTTCAGTTGGCTCGAGGGTGAATCTTGGTCTAGACTGGTACCTAATTTTAATTTTTTCCCCTAAAATTTTGCTTGAGTTATAGCTGTACCGAGATAGGGCTGGATTGGTTGAGCTATTGTTTTACTTAAACAAGACCGGTTATTTGACGTGCCCTCCTCCAGCGCATTTTGGTTAGCTCCAACATCTCAAGATGAAACATAACCCGCAAAATTGTACTCTCCCTCCCTTCCCCGGTTGGGAAAAGATCTCGTCTGAATTTTGAACTCCGAGTATGAAACATGGCTATATATAATACTAATAGCAGAAATTATTTGATGAGCATGATGACTCATTGGAATGAAATTGACATACAATCTGAGCACCTGCTGCCTCATTGAAATGAGATTACCGTGAAATCACTCTATGGTTTGATTGACAAAAATTATCAACAGGATAAAAGACATTATTTGATACAAATTTTAATCCAGTAAATCCATCAATGCTAGCAATACTAGAGAGCATTGCAAAAATTGAACTCAACGAAACCCCACGAACAACAATCTTCACAAAAACCCAGATGTATGATCCTAGCAACCTTAACAAAAATTTCTGCTTACCTAAAATGCTCGTGAAACATCAGAGAAGCTAGCATGAGCACAGACAGCCTAAACAATATCATCAACCACATAACTATACAAGCAAACTAACTTCTAATAAATTAACTTCTTGTGCTAATAATATAGGAAAACTCATACATTCCAATCAAATAAAAATATTAAGAAACCATAAAGAGCAATAGCATTAAGTCAAATATTTAGTGTAGTTACCCCTCACCCGAGATACTGCGTTTAAGTTCTTCATCCTCCAAGATCGCTTGTATAAAAAATAAAAATAAACCACTAAAAGTCTTTACATTCTCCTCTTTTAACACATGCTCACATCATTGTCACAAATTCAACATCTGATTTTGATCAACCAGATAATACTATGTTAGGTATTTTATCGTAGTTACATCGATTTTTTCCTTGATATTTTCATATAATTTTTTTGGCAAATTTATTGAGGTGATATTTCTAATCACTCAAACGTTGAATTTGGTCAACTTCTTGTTGAGATTATAAAAATTTCGACAATATCTCATAGAAGATATTTAAAATTTTCCAATTTTTGGCATATGTATAAAGTCAGCAATCAACAACGGTCTAAAAATTCCAATTTTTGACATATACGACATGCATTTTTCGTGTATATATTAGATCAGTAACGGTCTACAAATAAGGATACTAACTTCTGATTAATTATCACGTCATCAAGAATTGAGTGAGCATTTGTATAAGGTCAAGACTCAACTAATGGTATGTTAACACAAACTCGTAGCATTGTTCTAGTTGGGTAAGATTTAGTGTTAATGCTATGCTTTAGCTGACGTTAGTTACTTTGCATGTAAATGTTTGAGTTGAAAATTAGTAATCTGTGGTAGGAAAGAGCAAAGTGGATAGTGCGGGGTAAAATTTTGTTTTTTTCCTTTTTCCTTCTGTAATTATTTAGAATATTTCACTATGTATTTTTTTTTCTTTATGTGAAGGTGAGTCCAATTGCCACATCATCCACTCCCCGGCTAGGATACTACGTTTTCTTGTTTGAAATTCCAGGTCTAGTCGAGCTATCCGGTTTTAAAGGACTTACTAAAATTTATTATAATAAAGGCTGGGCTATCCGTATAAAAAAAGTATCGGCCCTATATCTACGTTTCATTTTGAGGAAAGAAAAAGTTTCTACATTGCTATTTCAGTTGTTAATAGCCCCTTCTTTTTCATCCAAAGCTTAATAAAACCATCCATTGAAAGATTTTAAGCTTAAAATAAAGCTTAAATCAAGCAATAGGTCTTTTCTCCTCTTTCTTTTGTAAGGATGGATGGTGGAATGGGAACATTTAAACTTTGGTAAGTTACAAAAATATAAACTCCCTAAAATATAATTACATATTACAATATATTCTACACTTGAAAGGAAAAGATTTTTGGCAAATACCTAATTTTAATTTTATTTTGGTTACCTCCAACATCTCAAGATGAAACAGGCCGAACTGGAGACACTAGTGGATCACTCTTGAGAGAGAAACTAGTTGCATCCGGTCGAGGGACATTTGACACTAGAACAAAGGGTACAGCTCTGTTGTTCTGCTGTTAAACAACAGATTTTAATATGGAGGGTCGTCCTTCAGAATTTTGAACTCGGAGTATGAAACGCTATATATAACACCGCGATGAAAGGAATAGCCTTTCATCACAAAAGAGATATAAACCCAAAAAAAAACGGTTTTAAAAAAAATCATCCCAGGAGCATGATGACACACTAGAATGAGATTGGCATGCAATCTGAGCTCCTACTGCCTCATTGAAATGAGATAGGCATGCAATCTGAGCTCCTGCTGCCTCGTTGTAATGAGGGTGGCATGAAATCAACAACATGATTAAAGGGGATGATACAAACTACATTCCTCAGTTATTTGATCAAACTCTTTGGTTGCATTCATTTCAATCCATTCAATTCTAACAACCAAAACTACCATAAGCCATCCATGATGATTATTCTAACCCGAAAATCAACCCCATTAACAAAAACAAACAAAAAACAATACATCATATCTTAACTGCAACCACAATCTCCGTTTATATCCCTAGTAAATCTGCAGAAAAACATATCTACAACAGTCCGAAGGCTACAAATTAAAGTTGTGAACCCAAAATTTAATCTGGAAAACACATCAATGCATACTAGACAACATCCCAAAAATTAAACTCAGTGAAACCCCCGATGAACAACAATCTTCACAAAAACCCAGATATGTGATCCTGACATCATTCATAAACATTTCTGCTTACCTGATATGCTAGTGAAACATCAGAGAAGCTAGCATGAGCATAGACAACCTAAAACATATATCAACCACATAACTACTATATAAGCAACCGCAGGAAATTGAAATTCACATGTAATTCAAATAAATGAACTTCTTGTGCTGAAATATAGGAAAACTCATCCATTCCAATCAAAGAAAGAAAACATAAAGAGCAATAGAATTAAGTCAAAAACTTATATCCATAACAAAAGTAGCATTTCAGGACTGCTGCTCGTACATGTAAATTGAAATGAAATCCACTAAAGTAACATCTACTATGTTACTAATGACAAATTAAGCATAAAAATGACATCAAAACCAAAATAACCCTAATCAGGGAAAACCCCAAACAGAGCCATGATTTGAGGTCAGCTCCCACTCTATTCTTCCTCGGTGGCTGATTCGTTCTTGGTGTTGTTGTGCTTCCTGGCGTACCTCTGGTTCCTCAGGAACTTGGGGTCCATCTAAACCCAAAATCCAATTGTTATGGCAAAAAAAACACCCCCAAATACAAAGCAAAATCAAAATCAAAATCAAAATTAATCAAGGGATGTAAGTTGAAATCAGTACCCCTTTGGTTGAAGTGTGGCGATGCCTCTGAGGCTTCTTGATGCCGTTCCTGTGAGCCTTGCGGGACTGGTTGTGAGCGGTGTGGTTCTTCGACTTGGCCATCTCTGCAATCACAAACCCAAAAACCCAAATACAAACACAAGTAATTAGTAGCAGAAATGAGCTGAGAATCGAGATAGAGGATTGAAGCAAGAGCCTTTTCTAGTCGAGAGAAGGAGAAGACGGCACGAACCAGAAAGAGAACGAGGGATCTATCAGCGACGTCACTTGGCTGTTAGGGTTCTCTTTTGACGCAGCGAAATGAGAAGTCGGGCTTTATATGTGAGCTCCTGGAAAAACCCTAGCTTCCGGCTCTTGTATTTTTATAATGACGAAAGTGCCCATCCATTGCCGATTGGAATAAAAATTCGGTTTGTGCTTGGTTGGGCTGGCTCGTTTAAGAGCCCAGTCGTGATAGGATTGGACTTTGTTGGTATCATCGAAAACCCAATTCCTCTTTCTTTCCCTTCTGACTTGCAGATTTCACACAAGGGTCTTGCTAAAATAAAATATAAAAACAATAGGAGAAGTTGTGGGGAGAAATTAAAGAATTATGAATAAAATAAAATTGAAAGAAAAAAAAAAAGGATTGTTAACAATTATTAATCAAATCAATTGTGTTGTGTTGTGTTGTGTTTGAACAAAGGGTTATATAATATATAACGTTATGTTGTGTTGTAAATAAATGGACATTGTGTTCGATGGAATTTGAAAAAGAAAAGATTTGGTATTTCAGTCAACTAATGAAAGGTAGATGCATTTTCTATTTTTCTTTTTTGAATACAAAGCGATAATATAAACTACAAGAAAAAAATAGACGTGAGCTTAAATTAGATTAAAGTAGTTGATGTGTTTCTCCACTATGCACCCGAATTCGAATCGCATACCCGTAATTTAGATTAGATTAAAGTAGAATTATTTTTATAAAAAAAATTATAAAAAAGAGATATTTCTCACGCGCACTACCAAAGTATCATCATTTCCTTTCTATATTGCAAAAAAGGGATGTATTTCATCGTTATTTTGTAAAGAGGAAAAGTAAATTAACGGTACAAAGTCAAAACGACAGAGAGGCAAATGCAATTACAAAACAAGAAAGCAAGCCAATCAGATTTAGGTAAGTATATAAAAATTATTTTCCAAATGACATAATATTTCCCTTACATATTTAATCAGAGTTAGGTGAGTATTTATATCCACCCCAATAGGGTGAAAATTAATCTCACATAATTCACCAAAATCACCACCATCACTTGCTTGCAGAGCCCAGAAATCCACCGGCTCCAGTTGTAACGCTGAACTGGCACACAAACGACAACACTTTACACCCATTTAAATAAATTTTCTTTATTTCGTCATTATTTCATTAGTCTGATTCGATCTCTGTAGTCTCTGCGCTTGATTTGTTGTGGGTATTTGGTATTTCTCTCGCTAACCCACCGATCTGGTCCTTGAGAAGAAGCCATGTTCCTGGTCGACTGGTTCTATGGCGTCCTTGCCTCTCTGGGCCTATGGCAGAAGGAGGCCAAGATTCTGTTTTTGGGCCTCGACAACGCCGGCAAGACCACCCTCCTCCACATGTTGAAGGATGAGGTTTCTCTCTTTCTCTTTTATCATTATCATGGCTTATTTTTGTTGGGTGTTTCTTGATTTTGATAAATATGTATGTATGTGGTGATGGGTTGTTGCAGAGACTAGTGCAGCATCAGCCGACCCAGCACCCAACTTCGGAGGAATTGAGCATTGGTAAGATTAAATTCAAGGCTTTTGATTTGGGTGGCCACCAGATCGCTCGCAGAGTCTGGAAGGATTACTATGCTAAGGTGTTTAGACTCTCCCCCAGTATTAGATTTGTAATACTTAGTTGTTCTAAGATTTGATTGATTATAGTTTTCAGCTGAAACATGATCTGCACATTGCTTGCTTTGAATTTCGTGCTTGCACTATAACGATGGCTGCTACTAATACGTGAATCATAATCTCTTGTTTTACTTGGGTGGTAAATTATGTTTCTGGGTTAAAAATCTCATACAATGGTACAGTTCATCAGATTTGGGAAGGATTCCTACGCAGTACAGATTGTTTCTAACTTTCATTTATTTATATATTTCGATTTCTTTCTTTGTTTTCAAA
The DNA here is from genome assembly GCF_002207925.1 of Prunus avium. The sequence continues at coordinate 19,389 of NW_018922058.1, read as the reverse complement.
TTTATTTGGATGATTGTAGCTTTTGTTGCTTGTCTACATCATGTTTTAATCCAACTATTGGGTTGATCTCAGTAGATGGGAAAGCTGAAAGTAGGCATGATTTGTTTGCTATTGCTGGTTCGCATGTTTTGCCATCATAATCCCAGCTAAAATTTCCTTTTGGTTATCTGATTCATGGGAGGCAAATATTTACAGTGGAGATTTTGCTGAGAGCACCTTTTTGGTTTTCCGTCTTTCTGGAGGTGTTTTACTTGTGTCTTTCCATACATGGTGTCCTATAAAAGCTATCATGATTCCTGAATGTGGTTTGGGCTAGAGTTGATGACCTATTCTTCCATTAAGAAAACCTGGGTCTCAAAGTTTTATTCTGTGGATTAACTTGACGCTAAGTATTTTGTAGTTTTAGAAAACAACATAGAGTATGGTTCAACACCTTAAACCATGCTTTTCTGTCTTTCTTTTCCTGTTTATTCCTGACGTATGGGAAAATGTTTGAAGTCAATTTTATATGTTTGAGACCTTTAATTCGCAAAAATAACTTATTGTTGCCATTCTGTCCTAGCTTTTCAAAAATCACAGCATCAACTTACATGTATTCACGCACATGCTTCCTAGTTCTTTTTCCCTTTCTAATAAATAACTTTGTAGACCTACTCCATATTTCCTAGTGGAGAAGTCAGAAGAGTGAAAAAGAGAAGACAACCGTAAGAGATTTATGAAAAGTGGAAAGTGGGTTTATGACTTATGAGCTATTCCAGACATTTGAAGATTTAATTGAGGTTGCTTCTCTTCACAGGGGTGCCAATTTGTGTGGTGATTATATTTTGAATTAGACTTGAGGACCTCTCAAAGTAAATGCTTAGTATTTACCTTCTTGCATTCAGTTTGGTCTCCCTTACACATACCAAGTACAGTCTATATATCATCTCAGCCCTCTCACGGTTTTCATGATTGCATATCAAATTCTTAGTTTTTTTCCTGCAGCAAGCTCTACTTTATCAAATATATAAAGTGCTATAATTCCTTTATTGCTCAAGTTTGTGATTCCTTCATTCCTGTTAGTGAATTTGAGTTATCTAGTACTTATTTGGAGTGTGCCAAAGTAAATAAATGCTGCAAGTTTTTAATTCAACTTTTTTTTTTCTCTGTTGTGAACAGGTGGATGCAGTGGTTTACCTGGTTGATGCATACGACAAGGATCGTTTTGCAGAATCAAAGAAGGAGCTGGATGCACTCCTTTCAGATGAGAGCCTGGCAACTGTTCCATTTCTTGTGCTGGGCAACAAGATTGACATCCCCTATGCTGCTTCAGAAGATGAGCTGCGATATCATCTAGGACTGACTAACTTCACTACTGGGAAGGGAAAAGTGAATCTTACGGACACCACCGTCCGCCCCCTAGAGGTTTTCATGTGCAGTATCGTCCGCAAGATGGGGTACGGGGATGGCTTCAAGTGGGTCTCCCAATATATCAAATAGAGAGTAGAGTAGGGGAGATCCTTTTTGGCGTGTAGTATTTGTGTGGTACTTTTTTCCTGCGAATTTGTAGTATCTGACCACAATTATAATGGAAGAGGATTTTCTTATTTGATTTTTATCAGATTGAAGGATTAAACACCCTCATCATAATATATCAATTTGTTGCAATGTTCGATTTTAAATATGGGGTTCTTGAACCAGATTCAGTGTGATTCTTTTCTGATGAACTATTTACTATTTTAAAGCATTGTTTTTGGTTGAATAGTTTCATGTTCCTTTTTTCTTTTGAAATTCTTAATTGTTTGAACTATGTTTCCCTTCTAGTGATGTGTTGTACCCTACACTTTTGTAGCACTGATCATTTCTCTGGTTGTGCTGGTTTTGGCATGTTCTTTCTAATGAGCAACCCCCAACCCTCTTCCTAGCAGCCTCGACCCCAACCCCCTCCCCACACATCCTCAGCCGTCAACCACCCACTTCTCAAGCACACACAACACCATCGATGTCCCTTTGTCTATGTCTCTCTGGAACTGACTGTGAAAAGTGAAACTTTAATTTCCTAACAAATCTGTAAGATTTAACACGAAGAGCTGTTGGGTTGGGAGAACACGAGGAGTGTGTGTGTGTGTTGTATGTGTTTTCTTGTTCGGGTTGGGATTTTTGGCTGGCGTTTATTGATGTTGATGTGAGATTGAATGTGGGTTTTTCAGCTTGGCCAAGGAGGGGTAGGGGTGGTTCCTTGTCGGTGTTGGGTTGGGACCTTCCCTCATTGAAATTGATGACGATGGGGTCATGAGACATTCTTCGCTAGTGGTGGTGGGAATGGAGGATTTGGGTGCAGAGCTGTGGAGCTGGTACCGTAGGAGTGATGGGAGCATGAATATGACATGAAAAGAAACAAAAGTGGAGATGAGGGACTACGGCAGTTATCTTGCAAATTCAATGCCAAAATGTGAATCGGATACAAGGACTGACACCTTAAAGCACAGAATGTTACAATAACAATGAGCTCAAATCTCGTAAAAGAAGGGAAGGTTAATTAAAAAGAAATTCTTAAGCTCCGGTGGTTGAGCTCTTTCATATTCATCTATGCAAGCAGAAGTTCGAAATCCCCAAATACCTAATGAATGTTTGTGTAGATCCCAAAATACCTTCAAGTGATTGACAAACACAACTTTAAAATTTTAGGGAAATAAAAAAAGTGATGATCTGGCACTGGCATTGTACCGGATAATCACCCTAAGCTCAGCATGCCCTGAGATGACTCCACGCATGCATTTTTGTCAAGGCTCCTTCCCTCCACTCTACCAGTTTCCAACTCGATGGCTAAGCACAACGCAATGACGCGTACCACCCAATCACATCGCTCCACGTAGGATCCGCACTCCCCAAACCGGCATTTTACGGTCACCATACGTATCCACCGGATCCACGTCATCACCCTTCTCTCACCAAACCTCTCCGCTTACCTACCAAAGCAGTCAACACTGTCCAGCTTTCGCACTCTTTGACTGTCCGTAAAATTATATAATTTCCCGGAAAATCTTTCAAAATACCAACCAAAACAGAAAATTAGGATTTTACGTCACTTTTCCTTAACCTTCTTCTTTCGGAGTCTGGGTTAAATTTTTGTTTCAGTGGAATTTGAAAATCTCTTTGCTTTCAATTTCTCTTCGGATAATAAGAGAATCAAAATATGTTTCTGGTGGATTGGTTCTATGGGGTTCTGGCGTCGCTAGGGCTATGGCAGAAAGAGGCGAAGATCTTGTTCTTAGGGCTTGATAATGCCGGAAAGACCACCTTGCTTCACATGCTCAAAGATGAGGTGCCGAGTCTCTCTCGTTCTCTGTCTTTATTTGAATTTCTTATTTGGGACGATTGCTGTTTCGTTTTGAGTTGAACAAGTTAGGGTTTTTTTGGTTGCAGAGATTAGTTCAACACCAACCGACCCAGTATCCGACCTCGGAGGAACTGAGTATAGGGCAGATTAAGTTCAAGGCCTTTGATTTGGGTGGCCATCAGATCGCTCGCAGAGTCTGGAAGGACTATTACGCCAAGGTTTAAATTTTACCCAAAATACTAATTCAAGTTCTTTGATTTTTGATATGGTAATTTAGAGTTTGATTTGATTCGTTCTTAGAAATTGTGGTTGCATGTTATAGATGTTGGATAAAAAATGAAAAGTTTAGCATATACATGCGTGTGTATGGTATGTTTGTGTGTGTATATGCAATGGAATGGAACCCTATTGGAATAAAGAAAGAACAGAACCTTGGTAGTGACTAAATGAATTTTTAAGCCATCCCTTGTTTTTGTAGTCACATCCATGGGTGTGAATCACATGCAGTGAATTTCATGTTATTTTATTCCTAGTCCTTGAACTTGAAGTTATAGGTGCAGGGTTGCAGTCAAGAGTTTGGTCGTTGTGATTATTATAATGCCAATTGATGGTTTTTGTCAAATTAGTTTTGGGTTCTAACGGGTAATTTTCGCAGAATGGGGCTTAGCCCATGATTTGTCTTTATTTGATGAGCATATATTCATAGATGATGTGCCACCTTTTTTATTGTTTAGGTGGATGCTGTAGTCTACCTGGTTGATGCTTATGACAAGGAGAGATTTGCAGAGTCAAAGAAGGAGCTCGATGCTCTTCTCTCCGACGAGTCGCTTGCAACTGTCCCATTTCTTATCTTGGGAAACAAGATTGACATACCTTATGCTGCCTCAGAGGATGAGCTGCGTCACCATATGGGCCTGACAAACTTCACCACAGGTAAAGGGAAGGTGAATCTGGCCGATTCCAATGTTCGCCCCCTTGAGGTGTTCATGTGCAGCATTGTCCGTAAGATGGGGTACGGCGAAGGCTTCAAGTGGCTCTCTCAATACATCAATTAGGCGGAACAATGGAGAAGCAGCTGTGCCACAGGATATGGTAGTTTTGCTGCCGCTTTTGGACTCTCCATTAGATTTGATGTTCTCAATTTCTAAGCATAGATGCTTCTGTAAAGTGGATATGTTATCTTTAGATGCATAGCAGGTTTTTGCTCTTCAATTTTAGCTTCGAAACCCAGTGTGCATTTTCTTACTATTTCTTCTATAATGTTTTTTTATGTTCAGGATAGATTAGTTGTGTTAGTTTTCTTACCATGTATTGGTAATTAGATTGCAGAACCAATAAATATTTACAGAATGCCTACTCTGCCTTGATGCTTCCTGTTTTTCTACCTTGCCAAGTAGTATTGGTGACCACTCTCGCAAGTGACAAGCTACCATTCAATAAGTAGTATTGGTGACCACTCTCACAAGTAGTATTGGTGACCACTCTCACAAGTGACAAGCTACCATTCACTAAGTAGGGTCTCCCACTTTCCACTGTTCCTTTATCTATGACCTGCAAGTGATCAAATGTGGACCTAACCACCAAGGCTACAACTTCAACTACCAAAAGGTAGTGCTGAGGTTCTTCATTGATTAGAACATTGACCAAATAGTATGGTGGGGAAGCAGATTACACACACAAATATGAACAAGATGTGGTACTTCCACAAGAACACTAAAAACCAAGAAGCACATCACGACTGACCCATTATGATACGGTCACTGAGACTAGAACCCTCCTCCCAACAATCCTAAAACGGTCTGAAAGGGTCAAAATCGCAAAACTATTTGTTCTAGGCATTTACAAGTTATACAGGCTACACAACTACAGAGAGCTCCACCCCCAGTTTTTTCATTTGCCTGTCTAGACCTCAGGAATTTCTTCAATTATCCATGTTAGAGTCAGGGTCCAGAAGCTCTTCGAATTCCAGCTGCAGAAGATAAAGATTTGATTGGTTAATGTATCGGCAGAATTGTACTGTAACATTGAAAGATGAATTCTAACCAGATCACTCACCTTTGCTTCAATGTGGGTCAACTTCATCCGACTATATTCTTCTTGTGCTTTCTTTGAGCGGAACATGGCCTGAACCCGTACAACAGATCTCTCAATGCGCTCTTCAGCTTGTTTCCGGCTGGCCCGGTAGAAGTCTTCTTCTGTATCACTTTCCTGCTTCTGATCTAAATCGACTTCAACTGGGGCCACATTAAGCCCACGAAGCCCTCTTCTTTTCAAACGCCACCGCAAAACAGCTTTCTCAAGCACTCCAACTGACCAAAGAACTTTACGGTACTGCTTTCGCACTTGGAATCCCCGAAAAGCAGCCTGCATAAAATGAAAGTGCAATCAACCAATTTTTCCTGGACTCTCAAGAGTTAATCCATCACTGTTACTGCATGTATTAATCACCAAATTTTTAAAAATATATAATTCATTAACAGTCACAATGATATCATGCACCAAGAATTCACGACCAAACAAAAATCATACACCAACAATTAGAATGGAGCGCCTTTGGGGTGGTGGTGGTGGGGGGGGGGGGGATACAAATGAAGGTTGCAATTTGACCAATCAAATGTAAAACTGATTGACCCTATGTGAATTGACTCAAAATGCCCTATTTAAATTTGATTTTCCAAAAGGATTTGGTTTATGTCAGAAAGAAGGGAAGAGGCTTTACTTGAATTTTGATAGCTTGACGGCGCAAACTAAGGAATTCTTGGCGCATCTTCCAGGTACGAAACCTATATTGAATGTGGGCAGCAGCTTTGATCTTTTTTCGTGTATCAAAGTTGCGAAAGGCATGTTGAATTTTCAATGCTGCAATTATACCACGTGCTTCAGCCTCTGGAGTGGAATACTGAACCGCTTTAGCCTTTAATTTTAGTGAGTTCTCCCTGAAGGCAGCCTGTATTCGTGCTGCAGCATCAGCAGCTGTCCGATACGCTGTCAAAGTATCCTTCAGATATATCTCGTCCTCACTGAGGTTCTCAGAGTTCCCTGCATAGTTTGAGCTAGTTTGAAGGGAACCACTAGCATTTCCAGCTATGCTCATATCCTTGAATTGTTCTACCAAAGCCTTCTCTGACAGATAAGCTGCTAAGCCATCATACCCCTTCAGGGCTGCAAGATCAGCAGCAGTGCATCCACCAGGGTTTTCTGAACTGGGGTCTGTGACCAAGTTTGGCTTTGCCCCTGCAGATAAAAGAACGGCAACCATTTTCTCCCTACACATGGAGACTTTTAGCATTAAGAAAATCTCAGAAGATATAATTCCAATCTCGTCACAGAATGCATTTAAACAATTTTACTCCACGTAAATCAATTTCAGATGCATGTAAAACAAACATCACAAAATCAATACGAGCAAGAGGATAAAAATTGTTGACATAAAGCTCAAGCTATCCTGCATGAGCAGAGGATATAGAGTTGGAAAAGTTCTACCATACAAGTATTAAAAGTTAAATAGAACACAGCAAACCTAAGTAGCAATGTAGAAGATATTTTTGAGAAAAATACAATTTAAATTAATAAGCAAATGATAAAACCATACCTTCCACAATAATTAGAATGAAAGGTTATAAATAAATAAAATATTAAAAAGAAATAACGTCATACCTTCCACAATATGCTGCCCAATGAAGGGCTGTCCATCCACGTCTATCACGAAAGTCTAATGACAAGCCTGACCATGAAAACAAGCGAACAGCCCATGCATATTCTAAAATAGCACATAAATGGATTACTCCTTGGCCATGAGCATCATATTCTTTGGTTGTAGAGCTGTCAACAACTTTCTCCAACAGCCAATCCTTTAATCTGTTCTTCAAAATGAGTTCGAACAGACCATCCTTTGCCAGTGGTAAGGGAGTTTTGTTGTCTTCAACTGCCTTCATCAAATATGCCCAGCTATTAGATATGTGCGAGGTTCTGTGGGAAAACTTCTTGGCTTCTTTCAGGGCATTCGGTGATACTTTATTAGATATAATGTTAAGGCTCTTAGATGAAGAGAAAAGTAAATAAGCAAGCCGCATCTGTGCTTGGAACTCTTCCCTTTTGTTCTCTTCCAAAGAAATAATTGGATCACTCAAAACAGGAGCCCGATATTCGAAGTTTAGTACTAGGCTGATGGGTTTATGGCCATCAATACTCATAAAAAGGTTTACTACTCTGGGTAAATGTGGTGGTACAAAACAGCGATACACCCCAGCCTGAACAATTTCTGCACGAAGACATACATCGCCACAAATACAGAGTAGATCGGACTTTGCAAGATGTAAATACTCTTGGTGAAAGAAGCCAGTGATTAGAATCTGCAAAGGGATTAGCTAGATGATAAAATTTATGTTGAGCAGTACAACCTGAATATTCAGGTTAATTAAAACATATAAAAGGAGGGTCATTCAAAATCAGGACAGATCAACATTTGTCATGCCAAGCTAGAGGCCTGAGAAACAATTATGAGGGCCACTTTTTTCAACCTTATATTCTTTTCCAAAAATGAAAAACAACAGAAGTTCATCCTCCACCAAAAGTCAAGATCCAGTTTCATGTATTTGCCTATTGACTTTATAATATTTATTTATTTTTTTCTTTACAGAAGGACTAGAACCTACGGTATAATCCTTACCCTGCCCACCCGATCCCAATGTCACCCGAGCCAAGGCCCAAGGGCTTTATTTGTTCTTATTGATGCACTAAATAAAATATGTAGCTCATTTGGATTTAGTTCTAAAAGCATATTCCTGTACTAATGAACATGTACATTGATCAGATTCCAAATAATTCAATTTCCCTGTCACATAAGAATCATTTATTTTGTTAAAATTTGCTTTGATATTTTAATATTTCAATATGTCACCATGATGTTAGGTATATCACATGATTTGATATGCTTGAATATTTTTTTTTTTCAACTAATATGAAATAACTTATCATTGTCAGCACAATTAAAGGATGAATGTCCCTTCTTAAACACTTAAATATGAGTTGTTAAAGATTTCCCATTGGAATTTCAAGAACAAGATTTCAACTTTATTCATGAAGAACAAAAGGTGGCCATCAACAGTCAATGAATAACATAAACAATAATATGGGGTGTTAAGCAAAGAGGAAAACCTTTGTTTTTTCGTTTGAAAAGGCCCATGCAGGTGACAGATCAGTTATATTAAATATTTGCTGAGGAACAGAAGATTGAAGATGATCAGCTGAAGGAGAAGCAAATGAATTTTGAGCAGCTAAAGATGAGGATTCAAGTGCTGGGTCTTCCACTGAGCCTGGAGGGTCTGCCATGACCTGGTTTATCCACCTTCCAAAACTGTCCTGACTATGTAATCCATCATTAACCAAAACGTCCAAGGAATCACAGGTGGTCTTGGCAATAGAATCCCTTATCTGGACATTTGAATTCACATCATACCCCACTGTCGGAACATACGGACTGTCTGGAAGATTGAATTGAATGTTATCACAACTCAAAGTTGGATTGGTTAAATTACCAAAAGCAGACATTTCAGCTGATATAACGCTGGCTCCCTGCAAAGACAAACCATTTATGCAAATGAGTTGCAGCAGAACAATGTGCAACAACATACAACACATGAAAAATATAAGAACTAATAAAATGCCAAATGTGTATAAGAAAGAATAAATTGCCAATGTGGAAGGACTAAAATAGATAGAGAGCATAAATTTAGAATTATGAATGATTCTACTTACACCACTTATGAAGCCATTTCCTACGACTTGATTCTGCTGGTCATAGCATGAGCCTATGTCTGGCACCCCAAAAGCCCACCACAGAGAGAATAATGGTTAATAATTTCATCATTTTGGGTTCTGCTCTAGCAATAACTGTTATCTGGTCACTTACCTCCTTTAGAATCATTTGTAATCAGAAGTTCCTCCCATTCAAGTGTATTGATATCATGGAGCCTCTTTTCATGATTCTTAACAGTCAAACCATCACCAGGCTCTGTTGATCATAAAAGAACCAAGGGTAAGAACCTTGTATATCCATTTTCAATAAAAATAGCAGAAGGAAATAGTAACTTAACTAAACAAGGAAAAAAAAATTAGTAAAACATCAAGAAGAATGAAAAAAAAATTCTTATCATGATAAGTAATTTATCTTCTAACATCACGAAGCTCCAAATTCTGTTGTGGTTTGCTGAAATGACAGAGACTATTCCCAAAACAAATACATATCATGATAATTGAGGTATTCCTCAAATAAAATTATTTGAGGGACACCCTTTAGGGTACCCTACGATTGTTTTTTCAATGATCCAATCCGTCTATTTTTCAAATCTTCATTCATAGACCATCCTTTCAAAAAAACTCTTGCAAATTGAAAATCATTAAGGCATTTAATTGGGACCAAAATAGGCGAACACGATGCTTCAAGAAAAGACTATAATAACAACCATCTAATTGGGTGGTCAAATGGTTTCGGATTGAAATGATTTTTTGCAGAGATGATCTTTGATGGAATATCTAAAAACTAGACAGTTCGGATTACTGAAATACAATGCATGGTGGGGCCTACAAGGGTGTCCCTCAAACAAGCTTATTTGGTGGGGCCTACAAGGGTGTTTCTATATATAACATAATTTATAAAAGTCATCTTGCAGAAAGTTCATATGCAGTCACCTGAAAGTTCATTTTCACCAGCACAATATGCCTTGTTAGCCCCAGAATCAAGTTCTTCTGATAAAAGCCAAGGAGCCGATGGGTCAGAGACAGAACTAGAATTATTTGAATTCACAGGTGTGACTGGAGAACCCTGCAACTGCATGGAAAGCAAACAACAGCAAAATACAAGGTTAGAAGATCTAGTTGGTTATTGAAAAAATGGCACAAAGAATTGGTTCCAGATATTGCCAAGTTATACCACTTATGCATGAAGGTATTACCAAGCTCTTTGTTTTATCATAAGAATAAGAAATCGAAGAGTGCCTCATGCAATTTGACAGAAGCCACAGAGTGTACAGTGTATAAAATTAGGATTAAATGTTTGCATCACACCTAATGGCTTTTCGAACAAGTTTAAACTGAAAATTGCTGAAAATTAAGAAAACAATACGCATTTCAATATTCTAAGACTGCAAACTCAATAATTCATGCTATGAAAAGGAGCATCAACATTCTGATTGTGCTTAATCTCGAAGCACATTTAATTAAAAGAGCTTTAGAAAAACCACCTCTTGGGTTTCACGGTAATGAACAAGGACTATATGTTCTAGACTCCTGCAACAGGAATACAACAAAACTTTCAGTAAGACTGCTCTTATGCAACAAAACTTTCAGGAGTCGTATTTTAGGAGATACAGTTATAAAACAATAAGGTCATCAATGGATCCAGATAAACTGTAATTATTACATACTTATCAAGCAGCCAATAACACCTCCGGACAAAGGTTGGGCTATCTTCGCCATGTGCATAGTATACATGAATCCTTTCTTCATAACCAACCTGCACCACACAAAAAATGACAAGATTTGATGAACTGAGTCAACTGAAAATAATAATTCCATAACAAAATAAGCTATAACAATCATGGTGAAAGGTGTACAAAGAATATGTTGAAACAGACAGCATCATTTGGTACATATAGGACAAAGACACCTTTTCCTTACACCCTGCCACTTTGTTACTTTTGTCTCTCAATCAAAACAGTGACCATTTTAGCAGCAAATTAACCACACAAAAAAATACAGTATTTACAATAAAGGAAAAAAATCCATAGACATGAGGCCATTTGTAGGAGGTTGGAGTATGGTGCAAAAAAAAAAAAATTTCAACCAAGTTTTGATTAATGAGATTTTGCAGTTGATAAAACTACTTGTAATTTTTAAACCATCAAGCACCCCATGGTCCGAGTGGTGATAGCATTTCTCTTCTGCATGTCCATGGAAAAGGAAAATTTCCATCAGACAAGTTTCAATGTAACCTTTTCAATAATCAATCCCAATCCCAACTTTGTGGGCTAGTTAAAACAATACTGATATTCAAATTCTTCAATTCTTCGAGTCCTGTCTTCTATTAATAACTTGGGGAATCCCAAACATTATGCGGGGCCATCTCTTTTATTTAGTTAGGACATATTATTTCTCCAAGAATTATAATTTCCAGTCTAGTATAGTCACAGAAAACATTTGATGTTATCATGAAAATTACAAAACTTAGAAGATAAGGCTGGAAGTGTTGGGAAAACACCACAAATTCACTGAGAAAAAATTAGTCACAGAAATATAGTTGATGCCACAAGTAACACCTTAGAGAGGGGAAAAGAAAATGAACAGGGAACACTCACTTTTAAGTGTTCATGAGCTTCTTTAACTGTCTTCCCATCCTTTTTCTTCTTCCAGTTATGACCATCTTTCCTGAAGTTTCTAAGCATCTTACGGTCAAACAATACAATAGTGCCACCTGTGACATTTAGAAAAATTACCAAAATGTACAACACAACAGTTTCAGTATTTACATATCTCCTGTCAAAGTTAAAACTGGCAGAAGCTGTATGCTGTGTGCAAAACTGCCTTAGGCAATGGAAGTATTATTTCATGATAATGACTGTGTCTTGACAAAATAACAGTTTTATATATGTCTGACCTCATATGCAAATTGTTTTCATCTCATCATACACACATAAATGGTGAATTCTTAATTCATCAAGTTTCACGAGGACAGCATTTAATACTCCCACTTATAAGAAAACTTATACCGTAAGTTATCTGTAGAAACATTTTCAAGAGAATACGAGAAAGCTACTGCAAATAAAGTTGCAAGTTTCATCATGAGTTAACAATAGGAATAGTTGGTGAAATCAGATGGGGATGAAGTTGCAGTGGGGGAACAATAATTCAACCACATGATATAATTTTCTTACAACTGTAACAGATATTTACTTTTGGGCAAGTTCACTGGCTTGACATAGATGGTGAAATACTTGTAATTGTAGAGTATTGCATGAATTTCATTTGGGCGGAGCCATCTTGATTTGGCTTCCTCCATAATAGTCCCAACATCCAAATCTGTGCATGAAACAAGAACCCCCAATAAGAAAAAAAACCATGTGAAATTTTACAATCCGATCAACAATCCACAGTCATAATCAGAATAGCAATAAGAACCAATACAGGCACGTAGTGACTAGAAAAACTTAACACAGGAAAACAAAGTCCGATCCAACCATCTGAACTGTACCGACATGATACCTTATCTATGTCATTCTATCTGTCCTCGTCTTATCCTTTGCTCCCAGGGCAACGTCACTCTTAAGCCTTTAAACTATCACAACTTTGCACTAGTAAAATCTAGTTTCACATGATTATTTGGCATCACAAGGCTGGCGACTTGGGAACAAATCATCCTGAGCTTTCATTCTACAAGCTCACCCAGCAACTTTGCAATTGTTACTACTACTTATCAATAAAGACAAGAAAGGAGGTTCTGTCCTTTTAGGCATTTCACATGCGTCGTTTCTTGCTCTCTTTTAATTAGCACATAAAACTACTTTTGATACCTCTTACTCATGCCAAATTCGCTTCTGGATTCACTAAAAGCACTTCCTAAATGAAAATCCAAGCTCGATGCTCTTGCTTGCTTCCATTGAACGCGTAAATTAGTTTAGAAAAAAATGATCATCCAAAGCCAAAATTCACTTTCTTCAACAAGCAAACCAAAAAACTTTCCATTATAGGCCAAATTATACATACACAAAACCAAATAACAATTTATCTTTTAAAATGAAAAATAATAATAATTAAAAAAATAAAAAAAAAGGAACTTCGTCCGTACCTTGCATTGTATGGAATCCATGAATCTCTGAACCCCCAAGCTGCTTTTCCATGGTCAATAAAACCACCACGCAACCCCCAGAATGAAGAATTCTCTCTCACTCAAAAGCTTAAACCCATGAAAACCTAAACCCAACAGAAAATTAAGCAATAATTTCTCAAAATCAAAACAAAAACGATCAAAAGCAAAACAATAACAAACTGAAATTACCTAAACAAAATCCAAGTGAAAGAGAAACGTCGGGAGCTCTAAACAGTCTTCTTCTAGCTCAGAAGCCTTCTATGATTGTCAGTTTTTTAATAACATTAAAGGCACCAGTCGAAAGCAAGCTGACTAATAAACAATTCTAAAAGGCAGGTCCTTTCGGCTTTTGCTGATTTAGAAAATGAAACAGGTCAATAAAAGAAAAATGTACAGGACAGGTCAGCTGCTCATCAATGCGGGTGGGTTTTCTTCTGCTGGGGGTCGCAGGATAACAATTCTGCCAAGGTAGATATTGGCCGTCCATTGATTCATACGCGGCAGATCTTCAGCCACTATTTAGACAATTGTTCCATGCATGGTTTTTTTTTCTTTTCTTTTTTCCCGAACTAGATCAATTTTTCGTTGATTAAAGTAGTTTAGACTGTGACATTCGAAAGTAAAAAAGTATCTCACCGAGGTATTTGAATTGTCCTATGATACGTAACTGATTTCTAACTGTTAATTCATATGAAATTCGACATGCAATATTCATGATTTTTTACATAGGGGTGCTGCTAAGCGTTACTCGTTTTTTTTTTTAATTTTTTGATGCGGGCTAAAGCGTTAGTCGTCGTTTGTGGGCCTTGGCTTGCTTTCTTTTTTAATATGGATGCTGGTAAAATCTGATTTAGAGATCTGATGTCTGTCGGAACACCACCATGTATACATCTGAACACAACGTAACAACCTTTGATGCTAAATTGTTGGTGGCGCCGTACCTTTTTAAACTAGACTGAAACACATTAATATTATTGTCTTTTCAAACCAAAGCACACGATCACACCATAATCATAATAATGGTTAGAACTATGTTCTCAGCTACTGACTGAATTCTCCTTCATCATATTAGTTCCCCACGCTTGCCCCACCGACAGTGCATTTCATTAGAAGGGTGTGTACTAGGTTTAGGTCAAATACGTGTTGCACACTCACAAGGCAATGGCTGGATAGATATTGATCTAGGCGATTGTGCCATTCCATGCATGGTTTTCCGAGTGAAGGTGGGGTTCGAACCTCCCTAACTCCTATGCGTTGAGCAAATGTGTCACAGAACAGTCTGGATTCAGCCAAACCCAAACCTAAGATCACATTGTAGTCTTGCATAAGAAATAGATGACAAAGAACTATTAGTTTATTTAAGTGAATTTTGAGTTCACAAGTTTGGGTTTGGCTGAATTCCGACTAGGACAAATAAGGACGGAACAACAAATTTTCCAACGGGTGAGCTAGCTAAAGTTATTAACTTTCTATAGAGATTTTTGTAGAAATGCACCTAAACTTATACACCAATTTCAATTTGTCACCTTAAAGACAAATTTAAAAGAAATGCCACCTTAATTTTTCAAAATCTATGATTTATCATATGACTTTAACGCCAGCCAATTTTTCATCCATTTTCAAGGGTATTTGAGTCTTTGCAATATGTAAACCCTCTGTTAGGGATGTCAATTTTTCCCACATGTAAGGGTTTTCGTGGGGATTCAATCCTAATGGGTCGGGTATGAACGACAAAAAACAAGTATGGGGATGGGTACGGGGAACTTTTTGGGTATGATGTTCGGGGATGGGTAGGGATGGTATTTAAATCCCCGACCCAAACCCTCCCCATTTAGAATATATATATATTAATTTTTTGATGAGGTATATATATATTATAGTATGTATAAATATGCTATTGAAGTGATTGTACGGACTAAGTTTTATATTTTTATATTATTATATACTTATATAATTTATTCAAATCTTAAGCCACACTACTTATTTATTTAGTTAACTTCCAATACATATATAAACATTCTTATATTGTCTTATAAGTATATTATATATATATTCATTATCTTGCCTTAGTAAAAAAAAAATTCAACAAAGTAGTTATATATTGATTTTTTCTTCCGTAATGGGACAGGTCGGGGAACCCATTCTCCAATGAAGGTGGGAATGAGGAATCCCTGATATGAATATTATGGGTATGAAGGCAGAGATGGGGGAAAAAAGCTTAATAGGGATGGGGATGAGAATGACATACCCACCCCCGATTCGACCCATTGCCATCCCTACCCTCTGTGAAGCTCATTTTTCGAACAAAAAAAAAATCAGAAAAGACAAGAGTAATACTTTTATGCATGAACAACACTCAAACTTTCGGGTTTCGAATTTTTTTTGTTGAGGGATCTTTGCAAGTTGTCGAGTTACAGTGACTTTGGCATTGATGGCGACTTTACACTACATTGTCACTGGGACCCTCCAAACTACGGTACAACTTTTCTTTCTACTTGGGACCCTCCAATTTGGGATTATGTTTTGAAGTGATGTAGCTTTGTGGCCTTGGTACAAGTTGTAGACTTGGTCGCATTTTAAACCTATTTTGTGAAGTCATTTTGGCAACTTTTGTTTTGTATGTCAATTTCCATATGATGTCTTTTGTCAATTTCTTTCTCAAATTTGAATTAGTTCCTTTGATTATTTCCCTAAAAAAATTTTGTGACCATAAAGTTTGAGTGTTGTTTAGGAGTAAAAGTCTTGCTTTTGGGGTTTTAACTCCCTTTTCTTCGCCAAAAAAGAGCTTAAAAGAGGGTTTACATAGCTTTCTATATATATTCCATCAAGGAATCCCTTAAATTAACTTATTTGAGGGATACCTTTGTATGGCTCACTTCGCATTGTATTTCACTAATCCAAATCGTCTATTTTTTAGATAATCATTCAAAGATCATCTTTACAAAAGATCACTTGAATCCGATATCATTTGACCACTCAATTGAGTTATTGAAATTTTAGTAGTTTCTTGAAGCACCGTGTTCATTGATTTTATAGGACACAATTGGATGTCGAAACGGTTTCCAATTTGTCTAATTTTTTGCAAGGATGATCTATGAATGTAGACTTAAAAAATAGATGGTAAGGGTGTCCCTCAATAAAAGAGGACTATATATATATATATATATATATGACAAATCATGAATTGGAAAGACTAAATACCCTTGAAAATGGATGGAAAATTGGATGGCCTTAAAGTTAGATGACAAATCATGAATTTTGAAAAATTAAGGTGATATTTCTCTTAAATATTCCTTTAAGGTGACAAATTGAAACTTGTGTATAAGTTTAGGTGACATTTATACAAAAATCCATAAAATCTAATTATCATTTTTTTAAAACTTATAAACCACGTTAGTTTATATGACCCAAAAAAAAAATCACGTTAGTTCATAGCTTCATTGGCTAATTTCCAATAAGCATTATCATAAAACAAATACATATTAAATGTAACCGAAAAACACATATTATCGAAATGAAAATATATTCAACAGAATTGAAAGTATACGTATTTTAATGTGTATTTTTATTGCTTGCATGCAACTAAATTCATGAAGAATTGGACTTTTTTGGGCTTTAATAAGTTAATATATATTGAGCAATATTTAAAACAAGTCAAATATATAAGTTCGATGTTTTTTTCCCTCAAAAACCACATTGGCCCGTAGTGTGGTTCCGCTGGTGGTGACAAAATGTGTTACGCCTAGTTGGCTAGAGCATTGTGTGCATTGCCCTCAAGTTCGATTCCTATTGTTATAGATTCTCATTGAAGTCCAATGTGTATTTTTTTAAATTCACTTTGTTTTTGGCATATTTACTAATTGTTATGCATACATTGTTTTTGAAATGTGCTACAACGACTTGTTGATGAGTACGTAAGTAATTTCTTATTGATGATGTATGTGGAGCATGACATCTTATCAACCATTAAAAACTGACCAAGACACAACCATATATGTCTCAATTCAACGTACCGACGTGTGGTGCTAAATTGCCGGTGATGCCATACCTTGTGTATATTTTTGACCACATTATAGCTTAGTCTAAAGACACAACTTTTTTTCTCATTGTCCTTTGAAACCAAAGCACATGTCACGCCCCGATTCGAAAATAGGGACTATCTCCGAATTAAGGCATGAATCATACCATAGTTATAAAAACAAACTCCGATAACTATGATATGATATAAATAGAGCCAATAATATTACAAACTTATTTTAATAAGTACAAAGTCAGAGTCACAGTAGCTCAAAGTTAGTTACACACACCACAGTAATATTCCACACAATTTATTCCTTAATAATTTTACAAACAGTATCTAACAACACTGATCTAGTCCTCTGGTGGAACTTCTCCTACCTCGGGATTTGCATTGAAACCTGCAACATCTATTAGGGTGTGAGCATTTTAATGCCCAGTAGAGTACTGTAACATCCCCCCCCTTCAAAGCCAGCTATCACTGCTAACCAAAGTGGCATGCATTACACAATTACAAAAATAAATAAGTCATGCATATGCGATGATGTCATGAACTCACTCCCTTCTAAACCCACTAATTCATACTTTAGAGCATCAAGCCTGCATGTCCCATACCATGCATTTTACTACTGTGGCTCCGAATACCCTAAAATACAAATTAGTGCCCATCCATCCCTTACCCCAAGTTCATTTTGTTTACGAATTTCTCAACTTTCACTTTTTGTTAGAGGCCCTGCTCCCATCACCTTAATATATTCAAGCTCTGCTCCCGTCACCCGAATATATTCCACATTTTTTTCCTGATATATCTAAAGTCTTCTCCCACCCTTTAGATATACCTTAAACTACGCACAGACCCAACACAACTGTATTTATGATCCATATGTAATGCAGCTCAAACGTTTGCAGAATGATAACAATTCAAATAAAAATAATAATATTTCAAATTTATTCACATGAATAGTAATATTCATCAAACATCATATAATATTCAATAAACATCCATAAAACAACATTAGCATTCACTTAACGATACACACCAAGCAAAACAACACGATATTCATATTTAATATTATATATAAACACCAAGATTAACAGTGATATAGTCTAATCATTGGGGAAAAGTTAGAGACCCTACCTCGTATCCAAGAAGCTAAAAGGACGAAATTACCCTTCGGAGGTGGTCGGGTTCTCTCCCGTTCCTAGATTTGGACAATAAATAATTAAATAACATAAATGAAGTTAGAAAAATCTAATTTTTATAAAAACATTTTTCTTTCTTAACATAGAGAGTGCACCCCACTCTCCAAGCTAAACCCCTCAAAAAGTCCCGAAACCTATACCGTCGGACTCGGATCGAGAAATCGAGTCGAATGGACTAAAAATATGGCGTCGGAGGCTGCCGGAACAGCCGCCACGCGCCGCCACTTTCCGGAGCCGCGAGTGGGCTTGTTCCGGTTACTGTTCATCGTCTTCAAAAATCCTGCAACTTCCCCTGTTTTTCCAGTTTTAATCCCAGATTTTTGTGAGACCTTTTGTCCAACCAAACGTCAACGAAAATGAGCAAAATCAATATGGTTTTGAAGCTTAGTATCTGTAGTTTCTAACCCAACAAACCAAACTGAAAACGGATCTAAAACGAAGGAGAAAACCAGCTCCAAAATTAGGCTCATGACTGGTTTTTCTGCAGAAAACAGACTTTTTTCCAAACTTTGCACAAGTGTTCAACCTATCAAAACTCAACCAAATTCGACGAAACTAATTTTTATTTGTTCCTTGCCATGTCTAGTTTAAAACCCAACAATTGACTTCCTCAAACACTCAAAATATTGGGAGAAACAGAGATCCAAAGGGAGGCTCGCAGGCTGAAAATTTCCAGAAAAATAACATTTTCCAGATTTTGTTCAAAATTGTTTTCAACCATTCTAACACCCCAAGTGGTTCCTAAGGCTTCTAAAACTCTTCTAACTTCATACCTATCACTTGAACTCATCAAAACTCAAAATGAAACCAAAATCAACAACACCCATAGTTGAAAAAAATGATCTATACACCCAATCCGAAAATAGAGATTCAACCTCTTCCAATTCAATCTTCCTAACATTCAATTTGTTAATTATGTAGTCAATTAATGTGTTAATTATGTAGTCAATTAATGTTTGGCACCTACTATGTTTGGCACCTACAATAT
>NW_018922057.1:121878-182190 GCF_002207925.1 Prunus avium | reverse complement strand
CATTTGATGACAATATCTATTAACTGGTGTTGCATTTATGTGATGTTTAAAATGATGTGATCATTATATTATTATCCACCCCAGTTAATCATTAAATCTCTAAGGAGATTAAGTTAACAATGCCCAAGTGATGGTCCATAAAACTAGATGTTCATCACATGCAAGCTACGTCATCCAAGAAAATTCACTAATTATACACATAGCAAGAGTATTTCTGCATTCATAACAAACAATTTTACTAGGGAATTTCTTCTTCATTTCTTTCATCTTGTTAATGCTTCAACGTAAGAATCTCGTGAGGAAAAGAAAAATACCTCCCACTCTGAAGTTGTGAGAGGGATAGTTGGATCAAGCATTGTCGTCAGAACATCAACAAAGGGCACTCCAGCAACAGCAGCCTTGAACAAATCAGGCCTCATATTAAGAACAGCACCAATAAGCAGTCCACCTGCACTCCTTCCATCAATGCATAATCTTGCTTTTGAACAGTACTTCTTTTCTATCAAATACTCAGCACAAGCAATAAAATCGGTAAAAGTATTCTTCTTCTTTAGTAACTTTCCATTCTCATACCACTGCCTCCCCATTTCACCACCCCCACGAATGTGAGCTATAGCATAAATAAAACCATGATTAAGCAAAGACAGCCTTGAAGCTTTAAAACTGGGATCTATGCAGACCTGTTGACAAGATAAGGCTCTGAGTCATTGAGAGAGAAATGAATACAAGTGAAGAAAAAAAAATCCCAATGGCTTGATATTGCCTCCTGCAGCATTTTACATGTGCTCGACTAAAGTCTATCTTGACAAAAGTCAGCAAGTTGTTACACCAGAGTGATTAGAGCAAAGCCAGAAGAGTAACCCGACATTAAGAAGTTCAAGGTTCTGAAAAGCATAATATGTGGCTTTACTTGGGATCTTTATTTTGTTTTTGTAAGAAACAATAATCTTACTGAAAAAATAAGTTATAAAACAGGGTAGACAAGAAATCCATCAGAAACACAGAAACAAAAACCTTAAAAAGCACCTTCTCCCAAGATGTTGGCTTTAAGTAGGATTTTAACGCTTTTTCTGACCAAGAAATTAGGATTCTAAAGATTTTCACAAACCTGTAGAAGAAAGACGCCAAAAGGACCACTGACAAACTTCAACGTATTTGCACAAGAATTACTGAACTGTGATCAGAATTAGGCATCATAGGCCAGAGACAAAATTTTACATGCTAATTACTAATCCAAACGGATGCTATAAGGCTATAACAAGAAAACTTGTAAGCTTCTTAAGAAGACATCTGATGTTCATATATTAAAAAAGGCAGACAAAAAGCCATGGGAATCAGGACTCATCTCTCGACTCCTGATTCTCCCGAGGTGTATGGCTTTAATGTTGCCGAAAAGGAAGACTAGAGCAGTTACATATAAAATTCAGAAACTTATCTTTGTGCCTAATCTCTAGTACTATAACGCAGGGAATGACTGCAATCACAAAGATGGCTCTGGTTACATATCTTTAAGGGCTTCAGATTTCAGGGCTGTACTTTGGTTAATTGACCAATTAGAAGTTCTCAAGGGGTATTTTGAAACATCTCCCAAATTTTTTACAAGACATGCTTCTCAATGTAGTCACATTTGGAATATAATGTTTGCAGTAAAAACAAAAAAATATAAATATATCACTCGTGCCTAGTTTAATCTATGAATTCTTTTGTTACCTCATAGGAGCCATAGCCATAGAGTAGCAATGGATCCGATCCATCAAGTTTTATGAGATCCTTCCTGTAAACAATTGATATTGGAATCTGAGTACCATCTGGAGCACTAGCCCATTTCCTTTCAGTAACATAATTTGATGCTTCAAAACCTCCCAAAACCTGAGAAACAAAATTGACAACAATGCTTCTGAATTACAATATTGAAATTTGTGTCTAATTTGACAGTAAGAAAAGGCAACACTTGACCAGGCATCAAATAACTCAGGAAGATGCCATACAACCCAACTTTTTTGCCGACTCTCTCATGTACGAGGTTCTGTGATATCATGGATCTCATTCCATGCAAGACACTTGGAGGGACAAAAAACAAAGCAGACAAAATTGGGGAAAAAGTGAAGTGTAAAGCATTTTCCAATAACGTAATCAATACAGAAGTGACTACTGTATATGAAAAGGAAATGAAAATGCGTAAAGGTTCCACTTTAAATATTTAACTTTGAAAACCAAATTAGTCCTTCTACACAGTAAATAAACTTCCTGCGGTTGAAACTTCATTGCTATTTCCCCCACAAAATCTCACACCATCGAACTAATAAGCAAACCAATTGCATACCCTTCTTTTTTCAGAAAAAAAAAAAAAAACTATGTTGTGTTAAGTTTATACGATTTTGAACAATGACCGTACTGAACCAACTTATGTTCTTTCTCTTAGCTTCCTTATACAAACTACAATTTCTTGGTTGGTATATATTCATAACAGTATATGGAGTATTCGAAAATGAACGAGAACAAAAATATAAGAACGAGATAATATGAGTGAATATTATGATCATGTCATGCAAAACCAGCATTCTCCCTAGACCTACAATAAACTTCGCATTAGTAACCAGATATGACCATTAAAGAAGGTAACATTTTCACACAACACATACACTCATGCACACGCAAAAACACATTTACACACACATACACACACAAAGGAGCCCTGAGGCCAGGTATATATATTAAAGGTAATAAACAAAATCTTAATTTCCAAAATAAAATAAAGTATAAATTCATTACTGTTGCAAGTTGAACCAATAACATTCCTATAAAGAGAGTTAAATAAGACACAATAGCAAGCTTTGAAATGCCAATAAAAATGACTTACTGTTTCGATCTTCTTCAAAACAGAAATGCCTGTCTTCATATCATAATCATATACAGATAAAAATGACTTACTGTTTCGATCTTCTTCAAAACAGAAATGCCTGTCTTCATATCATAATCATATACAGACGGAGGCGTTTTCATTGAGCTATAAGAAAATCTTAAAATTCCGGAAGAAAATTCTGATTCTGATTGATCCACAGAGTATGCGGGATCCAAAAAATTAACAGCTTGACCACCGTGAAGGCTTTTAAGCGGTTGTCCAACATCTGGAAGGTGATAGATAGTGACTTTTGGTAGACCCTCTTCACGCTCATATACAACAAGGTGATCACTAAAAAGTTGTATATCCTGAATTTTTACACTGAAGAAAATTCTAATTAGTATGCTTAAAATAAGAAAGAAAATGTGCCTGTTAAAAATAGTGAAGGTCAAAAAATTGCCAAAGATTTTTCACGCCCTGAGAAAAATTCTAGAATGAATATGCAAATGCATAAGCAGCAATTGGACAATATGGCATGGAGGACTGAACAACACATCTAACTCCGTCCATTGTTATATCTCTCTTATTTACAGTTAAAAGAGCACATCAAAGGAATATAGTTAGAGAAAGGCTCCAGAAAAAAGTTCAGTTTCATTTCTAGAAAATGTACTGCAAATCACATTTAGATATAAAATGTTTTCAATCATGCATATCACATTCAATTTACACTTAAGCTGATAATGCCAAAACTAGGACATACGACATAATTTTCATAGTTCTTAAATTTTTTAAAAATGACAAGTCAATTCATGAACATTTTAAGGTCATGAATGAGGATGCGACTACCAAATTTGATGATTACCTTTCCCTGTGTGGAAGAAGAACAGTAGTTTCAGATGTATTTTCCAGTGGACAAGCAATTACTTCAGAATTAAAACATTTGTCGCTTCTCCTCTTTATAAAAAAATGATTTCCTCGATGACTAACAAATGTATCAATGCCATTTACACGAGGTGTCAGAACCACAAGCCCATCTTCAAGCTTTGCAATATCAAGGTAGAAGTTGAATCTTGTAATTTTACTTTCAGATCCAACAAATAAGAATTTTTTGCTCTCAGAAGCTTGAAGGTCAAGAGAAAACATATCATCCTTTTCATGATAGAGGCACGAGTCACTTGACTGTTCTGTTCCCAACTTATGTAACCATGCCTATTAAAAAGAAAACACGCTATAAGCTAAACAAAAAGGATTAAGCAGCACTTCACTCATAAAAGTAAACGATCGAACAGAATGCATGTAATAGTTCTCTTCTGTGTGAGTGAGCCAGACAGGGGTAAGGCATGACCTCTTGGCTCACTACAACAAGACAAACCAGCAAGAAAACAGAAAGGACTTGTACAGAAATATAGGAGGATGCATCCTAATGAGGCATTGTCACCAGTTCTCAAGAAAAATTATGTAATCATTTGTATTCTCACGTAAAAGCATGGGACTGTGGTCATTGAGCACAATATCTAATAGTCAACGAAAATAAACACAGGAGAGCCTCATACATAGGATGTAAACAAATGGGGGGAAGCGCGGTAACAGAACCACTGGTAAGTTGCTAAATTCTAATATTTACCTAAACATGAAGAACTTCAACACCAATAAGATAGCTAAATATCTTATAATGCTCTCCAGTCCTCGAATAATGACAACTCAAAAATTAATTGCACAAAGAATTGAACATGCAGGCTAAGTGGGTGTGTGAAACATGCCGTGACATGAGAAGCAGAGGGCTTGAAGCAGTAGAATCAAACCTTGTCAGGCCGGAGAGTTTCATCCATTGTAATATAAACTAAAGCCTCATCACCAGCCCATTCAAGATAGGATGTTGCATCAACTAGAGGCAGTCCCACAGGAGCACCTGTCTCAGCATCAATGACATGAATTGTATAAATTTCATTTCCTTTGGTGTCTTCTGCATATGCCACCAATTTATTATTTGGACTAACCTGAAAAGCAATTACAACAAAGTGGAGAACTTTGTATAATCAAACAAGAAACCACTGCAATATCTGTTATAATCATATACACCATTGTTTTGGTTACCTCAAAAGCAGCAATGCTATAATAGTCATGATGTTGAGCCTTAATATTCTCATCCAAGATTACATGCTCAGGAGGAGCATCAGGTCCGGTGGGCATTGTATCGTATACAGAGAGTGGGGCCTCAGCCTCACAGTTGGGTATTAAGCGGCGACAATGCTGAACATATTCCTTACCCTTCAAAGTCCTTTGATAGTAATAGTAGGGGCCTTTTCGTTCAGGTGCAGATATATCATCCTCCTTGATCCTCCCCCTTATCTCAG
This sequence comes from Prunus avium, assembly GCF_002207925.1. The sequence goes on along the minus strand of NW_018922057.1, from coordinate 176,994 downwards.
CGTACAGTTCATCTTCAAATTTCTTAGTTCCTAATGTAAATAAATAAATTAAAAATAAAATTACATTGCTTTGCTTTGCTACTAAAGTTAGAAACAAGCAAACAAAAACCAAAAAAACAAAAAAAACAAAATAATTGCATTTTATTTAAAAGAACATGTGTGTGTTGGTTAAGTTTTGCAAGTAATAGATTAAAGGCTGTTGAATGAAGATCAAATCAAAGTCGAAATACAGACAATTAATAGTTGAATACAAGTAACAAAGACAAATGAGACGAGAAACGAAGGGATAAGATGGAAAGAATAGATAGGTAGATACCTACCGGACATGAAGAATTGGGTGTAAGCGTTCTCTTGTTGAAGGTAAGAGAGGACGTCGGGGTTGGAGCGAGAGTCGTCTCGAAGCCAATAGTAGTTGTCCACTCTCACGTCTCCGAACATCTCCATCTTATGCTCCACCTTCTTCGCCATCGGAGGGGGAGGGGGAGGCTCACTCTGGCTCATCCTCACTGATGCTGCTGCTGCTTCTGATGATGACGATGACGCTCGGACGGTGATGGATGCGGAGGCACCAATTGACGACAATACAACTGCTGGAAGGTACACAAGCTGCTGAACAAGGTTTACAAAGCTCACACCCCTGCTGGCCCTGTGACTTTGCATTCTCATCACCATTCTCATATTTGCTATATATAATAATTAATAATAGGCTAGTAATTAAACCTTTTTTTTTTTTGGTAAACTAATTTAATCGCTTATTTTTATAATCCATTTATTGCAATGCAACCCAAGATTTCACAAACTCTCATCAATTCTCAAAAATGGCATCTGTACTGTACAAAGTATGAATGATACTTGATTTGCCTTATCTTGTGTCTTTACATGATATGAGGATGAGTCCAGAATTTATTTTGTGGGGAGGGAGGGAGGGCCAACTCTCAACTCAACTAGAAAAGCGAAAAATGGTATTGTCGTTTTTTAACATGTATTTATCAAAAGAAAAATCTATTAGCATTTATTTAACATTATGCCGGGGTTTTCATCGAACACATTTGTAGTATATTTATGTATAGTTAGATTGCTAATCAGTATCACCGGACCAATTTTTGAAAATAGAGATGGCTGAACAATTTTGACATTCTATCGGTTATTCATATCGTTCATTTATCCTTGAAATCTTGTAACTTAATACAAACTTGTAATTAAATTACTCATCCGTTTTTCGACGAGCTATAATTTGCTGCCTCATAAAATTAAAAAAAGACAAAATTACTTCAACCTCAGAAATTCAGGTCACGAATAAAAGTGGGTTCTGAATGAAATGCGTGCCCTTAGAAATAGGCATAAATATTAAATAACAAAATGCTTGTAATTTGGGCATTGCTGCATGATACAGTAGACATGTATTCCAAAACAGGGCAGACAATAAGAAACATAACGAAATGTAACGGGCATGGATTAAGAATTGAAAAACAATTAGCAACCTAGTAAGTAATACACAACCCATGAATGTCAAATTGTCTAGCAGCCAGACCAGATGGAAAACCTCAACCTCAAGGCAGGATCTACAGCCAAGTATTAAAGGAGATCCACCAGGCCGCGACCTATTCAAGGCGCTTCTCTGTTACAGTACTCTCAACACCTATACCAAGACTTAAATGATTATACAAATGACGCAGCCAAATCACTCCAACTGATCATAAGAAATAAGGTACTCCTGTCCTGGGTCCTCTCATCTGGTTGTTCTCCTCTGTTTCAGTGAAGAACTTCACCTCTCTCTCCTGTTTCAAATGAAAGAAGATGAAGCCTCATCAACGGCATGTTTTTACACTCTTAAACTAGAAATAATCAATGTTAAATATGCATGTATCGTACAAGTTTGCTGCATCTGATAATTTTCCATTAATCATTAAGAAAAAAACACAAGGCATAGGTGAGCTCATAATGTTTACCATATTGTCGTTAAAACTCAAAATAGAAGCTACATTCCCACACCGATAACAGTAATTTGGTGCCGACCAGACCTGCAAAATTCAAGAACCCAACTGCTCAATCCAACTTTTACAATGTTTACCCCAAAAAACTAATATAAAAAGTTCAGAATCTCACAGTTACAAGGCCTTTATCTTGAAACATGTACTTAAGACCTTCTTGAACAAGTTGGTGTGCCCGACAAACCAGATCAAGATTATTTATGTGGTTGAACTGGAGAAAAAGAAAATTCTTAAGCTTTTGTAAGAGAGAGAGAGAGAGAGAGAGAGAGAGAGACAACAAGCAGGTATGTATCCTATTTAATTTGAAATCAGATCAAATTACCTCAGAAGTGACTCTGGATCCAAAAAGCCAACCTGCTCCACGTGGACTTACTGCCCATGTTTCAATATCTTCAGGATCACTCCACATGAGATCACAAAATGGCCCCTCGTGTGGAATTTCACAGTTTCTCTCAATAACCCTTATCTGTTACAGGAAAAAGCATGTGCAGTGATGATGACGCTGGAAATGGCAAATTATAATGGCAGATTGTAACCCAAAAAAAAAAGATAATTCATGCAAATGGTAGCATTATCATATCATGGGTATAGGTGCTTGAAATTGAGGGAACTGAGTTAAAAAAAAATAAAAGCTAAACTTGTTTGAGAACGAGACCATAGGATAAGTCCTTCTTTGAAAAGCTAAACTAACATTCATGGGATAAGTGCTTCTTTCAATTGATTAACACACAAAATTACAGAATCTAAGAAACTGTTAATCATATCCATGCAAGAAGCCTCCATGCAAAGTGGCTAATGCAAAATTGCAGCTGTAGCAACATGCATGAAAAACATAAATACAAACATACATCAACAAGTTAAATGCATATCAAGAAGGGGTTACTTGATCAATTGTTCGGATGTCAGGAGAAAGTCCACCATGGACACATAGCACCTGGGATGACAAACCAAATAAACATATTCACTATCAAATGTACACCACAGATAAGAGATACATACTAACACAAACACACAGACATATACATAGAGAGAGGGAGAGAGGAGGTTTACAGTTCCATCTATAATTGCTGATAGCGTCAGATAGTCGAAAACATCTGTACAGTACCGCCATGCATTAGCATTTCCATACTTCCTCTGGCATTCGTCATAAAAGCCATATACCTAACAAGGATGAAAACTATTGATTAAGATCCATCACACCATCAATGCCAACAACCCCAGCCTTATTTAAGCCTCTGGTCTGAGAAGAGATGCTATGGTTAATGATCATCAATGGTGTGAGCATCACTACTTAGACCATGGGGTGCCAAAACCAGAGGGAAGTGCTCCTGCCTTCCAGAATAGAGTGATGAAAATAAGGTCCAACCGAATGTCTGAATATGAAAGGTTTCACAAAAAGTATTAATTCCTTTTCTTTATACTTGTTTTTTTTTAATACCTTTTTTACAAAATATTGACCCCAAAAAAATAAGAATTTAACTAAGAAAAAAGAAGCGTTCCCAGTTCACCGTGGAAAGGGGGTATGCATTATGCAATGAGGAGCAGTAGAAAGAACTAGCAGGTAAAAAGTAGAAACCAAAACTCTTCAATAGAAAGCCAAATTTAAGGCCACTATATAAAAGTTGAAAGGACAATGGACTTTTTACTGCTGGGTCATATCCTCCTAATCCTTAAAGTTCCTATCATTGCTCCCTTCCCATAAACACCACAATATCTTACCGCCCTCCAATTCGATATATATTTTCAAAAGGCTTTCTGAAATAAGCTCAGGGAGTTATATATTCAGATGTAATTCATCTATCAACTCAATTTTTTGCACTCAACAAATCTTGCAATTGACTCCATTATATTAGGCCTCCATCACATGCTCAACTAACAATTCCGTTACAGTGCCCTAAAGTACTTCTGAATACAAAAAATTATGACTTCATTTCAGCCACCAACAGCTTTAACCAAATAATGCTCACATGAACGAAATGTACTTTCTGGCTTTGAGCAAAGGAAAATAGCATGGAAACTCTCAGCTTGAATTTGAGTATTTAACATACAATTTGAGGCAGTCGTTAATAATTGTCTGTTCCAAAACTCTATACAATGTCTACCTGGGTAAGTTGCCTGCTTTCATGATTACCACGCAAAAGGGTAATATGAGCTGGATACCTATAGGCCACCATCAAGAAAAAAAGGAAAATTAGCTTCTTGAAGGAAGAGAAGAAAAGAACAACAGCAATCACACATTCACTTCACCATAGCCGGATGCAGATATTAATTAAAGCCGTCTTTCGTAGTAAACAAGATAATTTTATAGAAACAGAAATAGTAGAAAACAATAGACAAGATGCCCTAAAAACTTAACTTTTAGTAACAAACTAACATTAAAGAGAAATAAATAGTACAAAACAATGGACAAAATGTCCACTAAATCAAAGATCTAGAGAACTCTAAAGCAGCACCTAAAAAAAATGAGCCAGAAAAGAAACAGAAGCCAGCAATAAACAACTGCTTCCAATTTCAAAATAACAATAATAATAATAACAATCCTTAAACTCTGAAGATATCAAGGCCCATGGAGATGCCAGGTAAGAGTTTATATCTCCTATATCGTGCAAAATTTCTCATCAACATTCTTTTTTATCAGGAAATTCAAATTACATAAATTTGTCTCCACTAAACCAGTAAGAAAGTTGTGATCGGAAAAAAGAAAAAAAAAAACAGATATAAGCACATTAAGCAATGATGATAACCAGAGAGAGAGAGAGGGTGAGAAAGAGAAAGAGAAAGAGAGAAAGGGTAAAAATACAACAATTTGTGTAGGTCTACAACATGGGCACAATTTTTGTATATCTACAACTTAGTCTATATGATATCCAGAGCTTCCCTCCTCAGCTAATGACACTTGGCAGTCAAAATAACATTTAAATACAATAGCCTATTAAAACCACACAGACTAACATTTCAACATAAGTACCTTGGAGCAATGCACTTAACTATCAACTCCACATTGTAATTGTTCTACCAACTAAAAGAACCAACATATTTGTGTGCATCTATCTATAGTTATATACAATAATTTTTCACAAGTAAAATTTCTAACATAAATGCCATAAGCAAGGACTCTACCGTACTGAAATGGATAATTTAGTACTGACCCAAATGACAACTGAACCATACACTGCATATCAGAGGGCTGCAATGCATGTTAAAGGCATACTAACATGGTGCATAATTATAAGAACCAAAACAGTAGAGAAGTGGGTGTGACTGAAGTACTGTTTTGAAAAGTATGTGCATGACTGCAGTTAACCATTGACCATATAAATACGCACAATCTTCCAACAAAAATTCTACGGTATATGTACCTCGCTTTAAGAAGCAAAAGGATAGTGAAAACTTCAAGGCTATTGTAACCTCGATCAACAAAATCTCCCTGCCAAGAATTCAGGAATATTAAGCACCCCAAGAAAACAGGCAAATGGTATTTAATGATGATGTGTAGAGATGTAATCACAACTGTATAATGAAAAATAAAAGCATACCATGAATATGTAATTCGTCTCTGGTACATGGCCTCCAGTCTGGAAAAGTTTCATTAGGTCGTGGAACTGGCCATGAATATCACCACAAACAGTGACTGGACTGTTTACAGGTTGCACATTGGACTCCTCAATAAGAATCTCTTTTACCTGTAATAGTTACAATGATAAATAAGGTCAATAAAAAAATAAACCTCCTATTGACAAGGAAAACCTGAAATTATTCATGGGAATGTTCATATTTCCCCGCAAACAGAGCACCAGAGGAATTCCATACGACACTGAAGAATAATACTGATCCAAACAATTTTCAATAACTACCTTTAATGTGTGCGTGCAAAAATTATTGCATGAGACCATCATAGGTTACCTCCCTCTCATAACATTTACGCAGGGCCCACCAAGACTCGCGTGCTGTTTGAGGGAGGTCAGAATTGACGGGTTCAAATTAAAATTCCTGGGGTGCTCAGATGCAGCCATAACTAATACTTATGCATGAGACATTCCATATCATTAAATCAATGTGCTAATTTTTGAAAAAAAAAATGACAGCAATTGAGCATATAATCACAATATCATAAAACTTTTTGCCACTTAGGTCACAGACATGTAATGAAACAAAGATTGTTTGAACTAGGGTGAGCAAGCCTAAGAGAGTTTACAACGTTCAATACTGTGTCATGTAATGTAGCATGCTCTCTGTGATAAACAAAGACAAGCCTAAACATATGTAGGCAGTAAGTAGGGAACAAGGTTATTTCTTTCTATTTTAAACAAAGGGGTATTGAATCTTGAAGCATATCCGTCTATTAGCTAGTCAAGCTCAACCAAAGGGCAGTTAAAAATCATTTGTGGACAAAAAATTGAGTTCGGAAGTTTCAATTGTTGATCTTACAGCGCAGAATGTTAAGAAAACAATATGGAAATCGGATTTCCGATTTGTTCGAGGAACCAAAGTTATCATACAAGGCGAGTAGTGGGGAGAAAGATCATAAAAACCAATTTGAATTTAACACAAACCCTAGATATAAAGGAAAGAAACAAATAAAGATACGGACGTATTCGCATAGGAGTTGAAGCTCGTCCTCCAATAGATGCTGTCCTTCCTTCACCTTTGAGATCCACTGGTCCAAATCCATCTCTTCTCTTCCTTCTCTCTGTTTAGGGTTTTCAGCAACAAACCCAAACGAGAGACGACAATTACGAAATTACAGAAGCAGCGTGTGAGTGTGATGCCAATTCCGCAATTACCAAGCAGACGGACGGGATCTGCCCTCTTTTTAATTTATTTATTTTTTTCGAATGGCTTCGCCAAAAGGCCAATAACCCGGATTTTGTTTTTGGTCTACTGCCCCTGATTATCAATACTAATTATTTAAACAACAGAAATGTTATTTAGATACACAAAATTCACCACGATCATTTTATATAACAATTGATGTGGTCATTTCATGACAATTAATAAGCTCTTAGTCACGATCATTTTATGTGACTGTTGATATGGTCATTTTATGGCAATTAATGAGCTTAGTTATAATTAAACTTAGAAGAAACTTATAAATGAATTATTTATTTATGTCAAATTGTAAATTTAAAGGACATATTACAAGGAGTGCCTAATATTCATTGATGAATATTTGAAGTTAAGATAAATATTTGGTGAATTATATAGGTTCTAGAATGTTATAGGCGGTGATTCAATTTCAAGGATTCAATATGTTTTAAATGTATTATGAATGTTTACTTAGGAATTTTTTTAGAAATGTTACATGAATTTATATCTCAATTTCAATTTATCATATTTTTTTTTTTAAGAGAAATGTCATTTTAATTTTTCAAAATCCATAATTTGTCATTGCACTTTAACACCATTTAATTTTCCATCAATTTTTAAGTGTATTTTAGTCTTTCTGTTTTCAAGGGTATTTTAAAAATGGAAAAGTCATTATATAAAAAATTGTATATCTTTTAAATAATTAAAATAGAAAAAAAAAATTATCACCCAAACTGAGTCCACCTTATTCTTCTTCTTTTTTCTTTTTGAAAATTTTAGACATACTCAAAAAAAAAAAAAAAGAGACAGAGACAGAGAAGAAGGGGAGGCGGTCTTGTGCGATGTGTTTTAGGGACAAAAAAAAAATCTTAAGTTTCCCAATTCATGACTTTCCCCACTCTTATTACATAAATATATGTGATAAATGTATAGTTATTTAAATTTGGCAAACAAGGGAAAAGAAAAGAAAAAAATGAAAAATGAAAAAAGAAGCCTTCCAAAATTGTTTAGAAAAATAATCACTATTCTTTATTTATTATTGTTTTTCCTTTTTCATTAAAAGAAAATTAGAAAGAAACCTATAAATTATCAAAATGGGTTAACAAAAGCACCTTAAAAGCAAACTATTCTCTGTTTTTTTTTTCCTTCAATTTTTTTTTTTTGTTCTGAACCATGAGGTGGTCTTGGATGGGCCCCAACTATGGGTGGCACCTTTAAGCCTTAACCACAACCCAGACTAATCCCCACTCACACCGGGTCGGCCCGTAAGGGGTAAAGTGTTGGCCAAAGTGGTGACTCCGTACAAGAGCAGGGATCGAACCCCTGACCTCTCTTAGAGCATCTCCACCCACAAGGGCTAAGTCTAGGGCAAGGGCAAGCAAGGGCTGCCACTATTCACGTGAATAGTGTCAGCCTTGCCATTTGTGGTTCCACCCATGAGGGCTAAGTCTAGGGCAAGTCTAAGGCAAGAAAGGAAAAAAATATTATGCAACAAAATATAAACAATTTAGAAAGTGAATAAAATTGTTATGTATTTATAGGGAAATCATCTATAATTTTTTGGTATTTAAAAAAAAAAATTGAAATTCTTTTGGATTTTTTAAATAATTTTTTTGGATTTTTTAAATATTTTTTTGCTCGCTGACGTCAGCATGACGTCAGCGCTGACATCACAAAACTCGGGCTGAAGCCCAGGCGAAACCTGCCCTTGGGCTTGCCCGGGCTGGTGGGACCCATGCGAAACTAGGCTGCAGGCTGCAGCGCTGGAGGGCCAAACCTTGCCCTGGGGGGCCTTTTGCCTGGTTTGGTGGGCTGCGCTGGAGATGCTCTTAAGGAATGAGAGTGCCGAACCACTCACACCAACCACCTTGATTTTTTTCCTTCAAATTTTCGATTATTATAATTTGCATCGATTCAGTTTATGATCGAAGATAACAATTTATGAATTCTGAACCCGTACTCGTACCGTATCACTAAGAAAAAAGAAAGAAAAATTGGGGAAAAAGCCATCATGGGAGAGGACGAGCCGGTGACGGTGGGCTCATCTTCTTCAGGCATAGACTCCTCCAATATTGGGTTTCAGGTCCTCACTTATAGGCTTATAGCTGTAGGGTTTATGCGAAATTCGAATTCGAGTTGTTTTGTTGTGTTTAATTTGATAAAGAAAGTGATATGTTAGAATTTGAATGCAGCTTTTGAAGAAGCAGGGCTGGACACAAGGAACGGGTCTTGGTGCTTCCCAGCAGGTACTGTATTTGCTACTTGCTTTATTATTGTTTCTTGGAAGTAGAATATGGAAATATTGCTGTATTATTGTTGCCAATACCACCTCTCAACAATCAACAATTAATACTGATTGATTGATTGATTGGTTTTCAGATTTCTCTGTCCGAGTGTTTTAACCAGATTTGATTCCACAAGCCGCTTGGAATGCATGGCTTAAGTTTATCATCATTCTTGTGAACAGGGTAGGCTAGAGCCTGTTAAAGCTTACTTGAAGGACAACAAACGAGGCTTAGGAGCAGATACATCAAGAAATAAATTCTTTCCGGTTTCTGAAAATTCAGATTCTAGTGGAAACTATGAAAAGGTTAGCCTCATTGCCTTGGCTTGTTTGTTCCTAAACTTAATCCTTTTTCCTTTTTAGCAAATGAGAGCCTGATTTTACTCTGATAAACAAATTATGCACAAGAAAAATCCTAAAGAAGGGCATGAGCTAAAGTAATTTAAAACTCTGGTCTTTGAATCCATTGTAGGAGAAGTAAACTGAACGAGAGTGTATTCTATATTGAAATGTGCATCAATGATCTAAGTGATACTTTCTTTGTAGATCTAAGTGGAAGAGAATTTTGAGGAAAAGGAAAGAGGAGAACATAACCCAGACCCAGTAACAATATTTCATTCCTCTAATCGTTAGAACTTAGAAGTTGTTTGTATGTCTAAGCAGAAGAAATAGAAAAAAATAAGGATTTTAAGGAAAGGGGTAAGAAGGGAACATAACTCATATAAAGCCCTTTGGAAAGCTGACAGAGTATTATAATATATATATTTTTTCTTTTATCTTCAGAACAATAGCTCCGTGCATTTGGTTCAGGAGGAAGAAGGTATGGGAAAAGGCATGGTGGCTTCAAGTTGTTCAGCAATAGCCATCAATCCCTCCAATATAGGCTTTCAGGTATTCCCCCATTGTTTTATATTTAGAAACCCCCATTGTTTTTATTTATAAAAAAAAAATTGTTTCCAGTGTTATTTCTTCCTTCTGCTTTGGTCCTGTATTCATTGTCCTTTGATTGGTCTTATGCAGCTTTTGAAGAAACATGGTTGGAAAGAAGGAACTGGTCTTGGGATTTCTGAGCAGGTTATTTTATTACTATCTTTTTCACTCTTATTTTTCTTTACCAAAAAACAATATAATCATAAACTTTGAATCAGTTCATCTTCTTTTGTTTGTGTGAGTTTTGTTTTCTGTTGACTCACTTTTTCCTGGATTCCTGACCATGAATGTAGAGTGTTCTGAGCAGTTATAAAATTGACACATAATCTCTTTATTTGCATGGATTTCTTTCTCAAGTTGGCTGAAAATGACTGTTTGTTTGTTAATGATTAAATATGTCAATTCTGTTGAGAGATGTTTATGTAACAGGGAAGGATAGAGCCTGTACAAGCATACTTGAAGAATAATAAACGGGGCCTGGGAGCAGATAAATTACAGAAGGCACTAAATCCCCCTGATTCTACTGCCTTGAATCGAAAAAATGACCAGGTGAGTTCATTTGCATGTATAGTAATAATTCAAAAACCCAATTCTTTCTTGTTTGGTTTTTCCTCTTTTCCAATCAATGAAGATAATTAGAAAAATATGAAGTGATATTGAAGCTATAAATAAATTGATAATCATGTTATTAGTCTGAGCATGGGACTTATAGATGATGGAGCTTCTTTTGGAAAATATATGTTTGACCATGTAAGGGGCTGTAAATATTGTTGGATGTTGTTTATGAACTCATCTTCTGCTGAGCACATTAGAAGTCTGAGGGAATGGAATTTGATCAATAAGAAAAGCTCTTTTTAGAATTAGTGAAAGAGAAAAGTGAGGTCTTTGGTTTTTTGCTTATGCCATGTTGTTGGATCAATGATTTAGACAATACATACATAGAAGGAAGAGAGAAATTAAGTTGACCATTTGAACTGGCTACACTATCGGACTGCTAATTTTTTGCTTTTTCTAAATACAAAAAAATAAATAAATTAGGTTCGTTCCTTTTTTTCTTTCTTTTTGTGGTAAAAAGGGAAATCAAGTACCATTTTCGATGTGCCGTGGAACGATATCACCTACATCATGGCGATATATTACTGAGAGGTTGATGATTTTAGCGCTAGTGTGAACTGTTAACATTTGTGTATGTTTGTGTGTGTGTGTGGTGGTTACTGTTCATGTTAATTTAATCTAATTAACGAATTTGGTAGTAAGAAGGCTAGCTATGAACATTTACACAAGTTATTATAAATTTTCATAATGTGTTTGTGTTGTCTAAGAAAATAAATTTACCCATTTTACTGCTTATACGGGATCATGCTTAATGTACTAAGATGTTTTTGGATGCTGGCAGTGACCTGCACCATTTTGATTTGATCCTGTGTATCATACTTATCATGGATATACTATAAGAAGTTTACATGTTTAATTGATGCATTATTGATTGGTTTAGAAGTAGCCGAATTTCATACAAAATTATGCTTTAATATTAACTACCGCGGTTTAATTTTACCATTGTTGTCCTCAATATTGACATTTCTACCAATATTATAAATATTAACTGTCGATATCTATGATATGACTAACCTGCATATATCAGTTATATATAACCATGCTGTTGGTTTTTAGGAGCTGCATTCAAAAAAAGGCAAGGGACTCTCAAAGAAGATGAAGAAAGAGCAGGAGTTAGAGAAAAGATTGCAGGAGAGGGAATTTGAGCGTGCCTTTTATAGGGAGTTTTGGCCGGATAACGTTTGATGTAGGAATGGCATAATTTCTATTCACACTGTCTTTGCCCACCCCCGGCTTTTCATATTTTAGGTTTTGTACAGGGATTTACCTTTTTCTTTTTGATTCTTGAGTGTTAACCCTAAAAATCTGAAGTATAGTTCCAATCCAAGATTATTTCGGAGTTCATAGAGTTGTATTCAACAGCATAAGGTTGAGCCATTGCTGATAAAAGCAATCAAATATATTTCGTTTCAATCATATATATTCCAATTCCATGCACGCAAACGTTGATTAAGCTGGAGCTAATGTCTCAACTCTTTTTCTGTCCTCTCTCGTAATAGTATCGAACTTCGTGTTGTAGTGCAGAGCTTTTTCTTTCTGTTTTGTAAGATGGCCTCCTTGGCCATCTCGTGTTTTTCGCTCTATCCTATTTGAATAATACTGTTTCTTTTCAAAAAAAAATAGTATCGAACTTCGAGCAGCACAGTTCTTTGTCATCATAGTTGATCTCGAAATAATTATTAGCTTGGTTAAATACTTTATGACAGATAGGGGACACATCGCTTTTAAGCAATGAAATTCGAATGGTTTGATATCATTTACATCATAAATTGACCTTTGCATCAATTCTATTATATTAATTAATTAATTAATTAAAAGGAATTAAAAACAAGTAAATTTATCTTCCTGCTGGATGTATGAAAGTATTTTCCCAAAAAAAAAAAGTTCTGGAAAACCACAACTCGTATATATACAAAAGGGAGCCAGCACAAATTTAAATGGAATGGAAATAGATTCAATTTGATAGCATGGTACACAATGTTTATGATTTCTTTTTCTTGTTATCATCAGGTTTAACGAGTTGAACGGGAGCTGCTGGTATCCTGACCCACCATTCTCTAATTCGCCTCACCCACCTGTCACTACTTTCTTTTCTATATGGCATTTCCCTTGTAAAAGCCTCTACAAATACTACCAGGATTATATATCTCAGAGGCACAAATGCAAACACTGCTGCCATGACAACCAGCAGTAAAACAATTCTGTCCGTTGCCTGCAGAAAGATCAATTTTGAATATGTAACACATTGGTGGGAGAGCGTAAAGCAACTCCTAATAGAAATTTAAATTCAAATGACCGATCTTATTTCAAGTTCAATCTGTTGGTGCAACCTATTGTAAATACCGACAATTCAATCTATACTACAAAATTATGAGAGCTGCACACAGAGAACTTAGGATGCAGTTTTCTTAATATATCTTTTTTCATGAATTTTACTAAAACCATGTGGAGTTATTTTAGGGTCCGAAACAAACATCCAACTATCAGTTCTGTCCAGCTAAGGACAAGTTGTCTTTTTGCCTCACGACTTGCCTGCAGAGGGAAAGGCCTTTCAAGGGCCTCCTAGAACTGAAGTTTCAAGAGAACTAGGTACCTAGTAAAGACACTTGTAATGAGGAAACTAGAAAACTATTATAAACTTATCGCACCCCCAATACCTGTGATATTGCTTCTTATGGCCAGGGGAAAAAAGTTAAACTGGCTCCAAATTCTCCCACTAAATGCACTTAGAATTATTTGTATCCTATTGTTACAAGTTTTGCCTAATGGCAAATTGGCATCGCTGTGAAACATACCTGTGGAAGAACCGCAAACAGGAGAGCTCTTAGCTTCAGGAGAACAATATTCCCAGCTCGAAGTAATGCTTCAACTTGAGTGATGGCTTCTTGCAATGTCAGCAGCTGCTCTACTGCATTTCGGTTATGGGGAGGTGTTATTTTGAATGGTTCTAATGGTCTCCCTTTGTTAAAATGCCTGCACCAGAGCATGAGAACTGCGACGAATACAAAAATTGATGGCAATATATATCCGATCCAACCCCTGTACATCAAAATCAACATAAAATTACTTCTGTCCATCCAAGCTAAAGCTAATATTTAAAAAAGAAAAAAAAAAGGGAAATATTGCTAATGTTTTGGCTTGAGAAATGTGGAAGACATAGCAAGACAAGTACTCAAAGTTTACAGGTCAATCATGATGGGATGATGATATATACCAGAAAGAAAAAACAAAGAAACCCATCTTAACTAGAATGCAAAAAAAGAACACTTGATAGTTCAAAAGAGACATCCCAAGTGTCAAAATCAAAGGGAAAGTGTAATGCTTGGGCCACACCCACATGACCCTCATATGATGTGTGTCCCCTACTTCGGACCCAAGTAATGTTTCAGTAAGTTTCCACCAAAGAGAAGATCATTTGATCATTTCTTTGGGGAGAGGAAGGCATCTTTCCCATCAATGGGGGAAGACAGCAAAAGTTATTGCTGACTGTTGGAATGGCACCAAGGATCATGGTCCAGTGGCTGGGTTATAGGTATGCCATGGTGATCTACATACCCAGTTATCCAACAGTAGGGCTTCTCTGACCTTCAAAGGAAGCAAGAATATCATAGTCCTGAACATAGGTGACCAGACACTTAAGTCACATTATTCATGATTACCATGGACACTTTAGCTTGCTTATCGATAATGCCCTAAAACCAGCTGTCTTTGACATATTGACTGGTGATGCCAAATGTCATAATTATGTTGCTTTTGCAGCATGAAAAAGAAACTTTGGCCACAAAACCTTCATTCTCAGGCAGAGGGATAGAGTTTGTTTAAGAGAAAACAGGAATTAATACCAGAGAGTGCACATATCATATTGAGTTGCATTTTCTTATAATTTCAAATGGCCCGGGCATTTTCTGTTTCCAATTTAAACCCTCTGGGAGACTTCTTTCAGCTGATGGTCTATAATCATAATCCACTGGTGAAATATCTAAAATTAGTCTGCTAAAATGAAGGCGATTTGTTGAAATCATACTTACACGAAAAGGCAGACATTCAATCTCTGCCAAACTGATTACAGTAAATCCAATTACAAGGATAACTTCATTGTTACTCAGCTAATTACAGCCATTCAGAAAAAGGACTAAAGACCTGTGAGAAATTTTTCCTGGTCCTGGCACTGGAACATCATAATAAAATTTGAAAGAAAACTAAAAAGTTTCAAACTGAATAAGTAAGTCAGACATAACCATTGTCTTGATTAGATTGGTGCATTAGGCACACCCTACTCATAAATGATAGCATTAATAGAAAAGATTTTATCAGAAGCCTTCAATAGGCTCTCAATTTGCACCACCAAATTGACAGGGCCAGTGAACTATAAAGTCCACATGGAGCATACACTCAACTCAATATAAGGGGCCCCATGCTCTACAAGTCCAGATTAACAGCCAGCCCAGTAGGGTAAGTGAAGAAATTACTAATACTCTTGGCACCAGGCATGGAAACTCCAGTCACAGACAAGTTACCTTAACATAGAGTAGCAGATTAACACCAAACACCATCAATAGGGTAATCTCAGCTCTTCTCCATTTGCAGCACCAAATTGAGAGGACCATGCAGTTATAAAGTAGAATTGTTCTCAAGCAATTAATAGGGGAACTCAACTCCTCTATATTTCCAGCACTAAACTGAGAGGGCAACTTAAGCCCAGACTGCAAAGTCCACGTGGGGACCAAAGCTCTGGCAGTCCAGGTTTAACAGCCAGCTCTCTGTTGCAAATGGAGAGGAGTATTTTCCCAGTAAAGGACAGTGGAAAATTATTAATACTCTTGGGGCCAGGCATGGAAAACTCCACTCAACAAGTTACCTTAGTATAGAGTAGCATGTGAACATCAGAAATGCCGTTGATTTACAAGGGTGTTCCCATGATGCCAAAAGTTGAACACGGGTAGCTACTTCAATAACTGGAAACAATAGTTCCTACAAGTAAAAGCCAATCATTTTTATACATAAAAACGTAGAGAACTAAACGAGTAAGCTCTACAAACCTTATATTTTCAAAAAATAACAAAATCATGAAGCCATGCACTTTTAAAGAAATAAAAACTACCGGGGGAAACAAAAACTTAGCGACTGCATATAATCTGTTTAAGTCCATCTTGTCTCTATCCACATTATAATATGGGGTTCTATTAAAGCAGAAACAAACAACCAAGTATAACGAAAAGATATCAGAGAATTTAGCCATAAGAAGCTGTTTTTGCATCAATACAGCTTGCTCGAAGTACTGCACTGGTTCAATGGACTTTTCTATTCTTTGGTTGAGCACAATACACTTATCACCTGTTCAAGATCAGATTTAGCAGCTCCGAGCCTGAAGAAGGAAAAATTCCTTCATCCTTCCCCATCTATTAAGAGCAAAATAAATATAATATGTCTCACAAACTAGAAGCAATATAAACAGATTCATCCTTAAAAGGCACTTTTATAGATTTCTATGCTCTTTTTGTTTCTCCCTAATATTATTATTACTAATTGAAAGAATGGTAAGAGTTACATTGGCTTTGAAAACCAAATTTAACATGTGAAACTGAAAACCCACCTTCATTATAGCAACATTTGTATCAATCCCATCCACCTTCACCTGTTCCACAGTTGCCTGTGCAGCTTCAGCCCTCCCTGTGTCCAGTAGTGACTGTTTTACTGCCATTTCCAAGGGATTAATCTCACCAACACAAACATCTCCTACTATTATTGCTTCTCCCTCAAGGTTTCCTTCTTTTTCTAATATAAAGCCAAGTTGAGTAAGTGCTATAAGTGAAACTGGAGAAAGTTTTGGCTGCCGTTTTGCATAAGGACTCCCAGAAACATCATGTTGGGAAGCACTGGAATTCAAAAGAGCCAACCGACTTGACAAAGTTTTTAAAATCAAGTCGCCCCCTGGAAGACTTTCAGCAAGGTTAAAAGCAAGTAAGGTTTTATAATGGGATGAAAAGAAGTGGAAGGCTTCTCTAACTGCACGATATCGACAAATGCCTAGAATAGCTCTTGCCATTACTTCTGATTTCTTAGTCTCTTTAAAATTGTTTTTCCGAATAAACCTGTGTGCACGCAAGATCTCAAGACAAATATCCAACCAATAGTCCCGGCGAGAATTGCCTTTGAACTCAGGAAATTCCAAATAAACTGGCTCTGCCCTGTAAATAAATTATAAAAGAGTTAAATCAAAAAATGGGTGAGCTCATGATCATATTAAGTAAATAAGTTCCATACAGGCTACATGGGTTGTATAGCATACATAGATGTTGATTTGTACATAATTGCTTTGTCGAAAAGACGAGCACCCAATGGTCCAGTCAATTCAGGTTTTATGACCTGCTTCATATCTGTTGCCAGATCGTACCTAACAGCTTTTTCATACAAACCAACTCCCAATGATTCAAAGTACAGTGCAGAATTGGTCAGTGTCAACCGCCCTAGATAAAAAGAGATTGGATGAATAACACATTCCAAGTTTATATAATGCGAAAAAAAGAAGAAGAAGTTATTAGAGCCTGCTATAATTGACAATATGACCTGAAATAGTCAGGCCTGCTTTGAAAATGTTTTCAGGAAAAAGAACATAAAGAATCTGTTAAAAATATTAAAAATTTAAAAAGTGGGAAAGGTATCCTAATCTATATGATGCAGATCTGGTTTTAAGTTTTAACCAGCCAACCCAGTACAAGAGATATTTTGAAGACCACCTGGTGAAATCATGTTATAAAGATAAACAATATCACCAAATAAACTGGTTCTTTCTGAATTAAAAAAGAGGGGGAGGAAAGGAGGGGGGAGGGGGTGAACTTAACCATACCCTCTGAACTTTGACTCGCTATACCCCTTACCTTCTCTTCTTCTTTATTTTCTTTTCATGAATTCAAATCTGAGACTTCTGATGCTTCAAATGTGAAGAACCCAGTTCAATCTTTGTTCATATAGAAATATATATACACATATATATAGGAATTGATGGATTCTGAAGCAACTTGGAGCTGTGGAGTACTTTGATGAAAAATTAAAGTGAAAGGAATCCACATGGATATGGTTATAAATGCTCAAAACCAACAAAATGGGTAAGGAATATGGTATCCCAATATTCACTCACAACAAAGACGAAGATGAAAGAGATTAAACTATCACTTGGCCCCGAGGGGTTCTTGAAAAATCACTCCCATTCCTCATTAAAGATGAAGAAGACTCGGGCAGTGATAGTTTCTGGGAGGCGCGTCTCGACGAATGGGAATGAAGAGATTAAACTATCATTGCTTGAGTCTTCTTCATCTTTAATGAACGGGACATGAAAAGTTTAAACAACATATTTCACTCCCACTCCTCATTAAAGATGAAGAAGACTCAGGCAGGCGCCTCTTGACGAATAGAACACTACCTTGGAAAACTCTTTGAGAGGATCCACCGCTCCATTTTCTCTGACCAAATTGAGAAAGGGAGGCGGAGAAGAGAGAGAGGTGTATCAAAGTGCACCAACATACCCGTGCCCAATCACCGCTCATGTGACACCCACACCCAACCGAGAAAATGTAGATGGCATACCAAGCGATAGGAAGCCGGAGAAGGTCAAGACCGAAGTGTTGAATTTTAATTCTCTAGTTGATCTTGTTTTTTGATGGACTCCGATGTTATGCAAACAATTGGGGTGATGATATGAAAATATGCAGAATAGTAATGAAGGAGAAAGTAAACATGAGTCATGACACACAAGCACAAAGAATTTTTCATTGAGGTTCGGCTAACTTTCCCAATGTCCTCGTGTGATCTCTATTGGGAGAATCAGTACCACTATGGAGAAGGACAGGTGATTACAAGGACTTATTGAAACCCCTATGCTGACCCCTAAACCTTAACCTGTGTCTGAGCCACATGTAGGCATGTATTTGGTGTGAATGAATCACCATCTTTACATGAAAAACACATCTGGCGTAATCTTCATATATATTTTATTGGCACCCACGAAAGAACAAAGTTAATAATCTGTATAGGAAATCCAAAAGGTTTGGGTTTTATCACATAATCAGTAGACCAATTCCAAGGTTTAGTCATGTCTCATAACTGTATCATCTCTACAATTTGTGGTTTTGAAAACTGAATTTACTTGATGCAATAATATCTTGATGTGTTCGTTCAGGAGTACAATCACTTACCAGGCCACAGAGATATACCAATATGTTGCAGCACTGGTTGAGTGGGAACCGTACCATCAACATCAAGGACCATTTCTCCCTCTGTGAGCTGAAGGTTTCCAATGGAAGAGGTCAATGCATTTTTGGAAGCCTTAATAACCCTGCAGAGGAGCCATATGAATATATATTTTATTAAATTGATAGAGCTGTTTATAGCATTAGAGATACAAAGAAAAAACAACAGGACAAGAAGCAATAACACGAAAGAACACACACATACACACAAACTTTTAGCTATATAGTCCACATGCCACCTGGACAGATGCATACAGTGCACACATGAGTGAGAGAGACAGACAGACAGACAGAGAATTGTCTACAACCAAACCATAAACTAAAATTATAGAGGAGAAATAGAGAATTCATTTCTTACTAGCAAAGTATACACCATTTTAGATCATCACAAGGTGTAGCGCATGCATGGCCCAACCCAGACGATTGCACCATTTTGAGCAAACATATTTTATAAATGATTTGCATGTATAGCACACAAAAAAAGTATGTTTGGAACTAGGGCGGGATACATACGGGTTATGCATGCTCCAGATTTAAGTTAGCATTCAATGATAGAACATGCCCCTAGGATTTAAACTTACATGTGATTTGGGTTTACAGTTTCACTACAAAAAGGAAAGGAAATGGAAGTCACACAAATGACAGCAATCAAGGACCAAAATAATACTTGTCGAGGCTTCGTATGTATTTGTCATATACAAGGAAATGAAGTCGGTGGCCTGAAGAACTTGTGAGTGCATCATAAAGATTGTGGACAGTTATTATATCTGCAACAGCGGCACAAGCAGGAGCTATTCGTGCAAAGGCCTCTAGCCCAACAGTTTTCTTGTCATCAACCTGAAGGTGAAAGCCCCCAAAAAAGAAATAGTTCTTGAAAGTAGCAACTAAAAATGACTAAATAATTTGAAATTAACCCATTCTACGCACAAGGGTCCATAACATGGGTACAATGTGCTACTTGCAGAAAGGAAACAAGGCAACTGATAAATAAAAAAGTACCTGCACAGCCATATTTGTAGAACTTGAATAAAAAAGTGACCAGCCATCTTCGTCCTCTAAGTCCTGGTTACTGCAAGAAGCAGTTTCCTACAGTTGAAGATTGTTCACAAAAATAGAAGATCAAACTTAGGACCAACACTTTAGAGTTTCTGACCAATTATTGGGAAACAATAAATTTTTAAAATCTTAAATAACAATGAGGGGCTGCCTCACTTTGTCTTGTGGTTTACTCTCAACACTGGGTGACTCCCATGCAAGCATCATATCAAATGTCATACGACGGAACTCCTTGTCACTCAAATAATCTGGGCGACAACTCACTATATGGAGTGCTTGATATGAGCAAAATTCCAAAAAATTCCTAGCATAAGTCAAAAGTTCCTTAACACTCTCAGGCAGCTGTGTGTCAAAATGATGCTGTAATTCTTCAGTAGGAATTTGAAGAATCCTGCAGCAGCATGAAATGCATTGAGCTTCAAGATTACTAGGAGACAGATTGCTATAACAGTTGGGGAGAGTATATGCAAAGGGACATAATGCAGATGTATACAGATGTCACCAGGAGATCATGGTTAGACAATAAAGCAATACAGAGCAGTACATGCTCACTATCTTAAGAAAATCTATGGATTTCATTAATGTAATGCTTAGCGTTTGATGAAGATGATGATGACAATAGTAATAGTGGCAGAAGTAGTAAAAGGGAACATTTATTGTACCTTTTTTTTCTTTTTATAATGCAAACGGAAAAATAACAAGAAAAAATGGTTAGTTACTCTACCGAAAGTGCAGGTACAAGTTATGGAGTATCTGTAAAAAATGGTTTTAACTAAGCCAACTTCTGTTGTGCACTGGGATTTGAAGATGTAGTTGACATAGTGCAATACCATTAAGCAATCAAAGATAAAAAGCATCAAAGCATCCATTTGGTTATGATGCAAAAAATTTCGGAAACATCTTTTCCTTCTCCATGTGAAGGCACTCTCCAGGCATAACAAAGTAAAGGGAAAAGTAGTTTCGATGTTCCAAAGCGACCCAATATTAGGAGAAAGAAATTATGGGGACGTGCAATGTTTTAAAAGGCATAAGAGACAGATTTAGATGGCTTGGAGTTTGATGTAAGATTGCATGTAATCCAGCACACAACGAATCGAAATCAAGGAGGAGGTATTCAGATACACAATTTGTAACATCCAGACAACGTAATGTGTTATGAAACACCCAGCATTCTTAAAATCAAGGAAAATTTATTAAGACATTCACAGCCGCATTTTTTTTATATACAATTGACAAAACAAACAAAGCCCGTATGTGGTGCTGGTTCTTAGACTTAGAACGTAGCACAAAATGAAAAACAACTGCGACCCATATGACATGCATGTAAAGGGAATGAAAGCAATCTTTGTTTCTCGATCTAATGTAAAAGAAAATAAATACGCAAACCAATAGATATAAATGAATGAAGATGAGGAAAATAAAGGCGGTGTATACATATGCAGATATGAGAACACAAAAAGAGGGGAGAAAGAGAATGACTTGGAACAGCGGGAGACGACGGAATTGGCCAAAGTAGAGAGCTGAGGAATGGGTTTTGGAGAATTGACAGCGGAGGAAGGGGAGTCTTGGTCATCTCCATTGGACTTGTTGCGGCTGAAAAGGGATTTCAGGGACTTATGATGGCTTCTCGTCGTCGTCAAGAAACCGTCCAACATTCCCAACTTCACATTCTCCATGATTTTATTTATTTTATCTTCTTCTTCTTCTTCTTCTTCTCATCGACATAATTATCTAAATGATATCATCATATCATATCATCCTTGACAATGCCGACGTTTCTTGCTTTGTTTGCAGATACCTCCTCCGTCCCTCTTCCCTTTCCCACACTTTCCTTCTTTTTCCTTCTCGATGTCTTTTTTATTTTATTTTAAATTGTAACCAAAGTTTAGCTTGGAGCCTACACGAAGGGACTTCAACACTATACGCGACGGGGTTCGGACACTCTGCTTATGTCTAAGAATCCAGTGTACGGTCTAATCGAATGAAAAATGATATTAACTTGCAGACCGAAGGGTTTAGGTTCAAATTTATACGACATCATAATTGTGTGTGTGTGATAAATCTCTATACCCTGTAATTTAGACTATCGATTATACATTAAAGAAAATTTTCAGATGTTTAAAAGATTGACAATGTATATCTATTTTTAGAGTTTTATTTGTATTGTTATGACTTGGTTTTTTTAAGCTTTATTTATTTTTTAGGAGTTTACACTCTTAGTTGGGATGCTTATGACAGAGTTTCTTCGATCATGTGTAATCGTTAGTGGAGGAGCCCGAGATTGTCTTAATTTTGATGTTAAATCACTCCGTTATTGTAATTGCACTTTGTGACTAGTTTGTATTGGCATTTTATAACTAATGCATTTTTTGGTTGAATTATAAATGCAATTCCAAAATTTCTCACCAAAAAATAATTGACAATGTGTGCAAAACACTCTGTTGCATTCTACATTATTTATCACCATTGGTCTTGAATTTTTCATAAGTTTTCATTTGAGTCTTTCAACTTACATTTTTTTGGTTTACATATTAGTTTGATCCTTTTGAATCTGATCGCGTTTCGTCAAAATCTTCGTTAAATTTGATCACCTCACCAACTTTGAGGGGTATTTTAGTGAAAATATAATGTATCTACTTATAACACTAAATCTCACGCATTTTGCTCAATAAATAATAGATGCTCTCCTTAATGCACCTTAATGTGAAATCCCAATTTGAGAAAATAAAGTGTGAGTTTTAGGACTAAAATGAATTATATTTAGATAAAAATAAACCAACGATGACAAGAGACAAAATTTATCAAAAGTTTTGTCGAAATGTGACGTCATGGACCAAATTGATATGTAAATCAAAAAATGAAGGACTATATTGATTGATTTGAGGGTTTGACGACTAAAGGATGACTTTTAATACATCGGGTTGAGCGATGACAACTCTTAATCACTTCAATTACAACTTACAAGTCCCATACTATTTCTCTCATATTATGATAAATAACATAATGAGAGAGATACGAAGAAGGGGCAATACAACCATGTAGGGAAGTGTTCAAGCAAAACAGGGGTTAGCTTTCAAAATTTTATTATTTTATTTTGAGATTGAGAATTTCAATTCATTTATTTCAGATGTGGGCTTTACAACTCATCTCTAGGACAAAATTACTAATATACTTCTTTCACGTCATCAATTTTGGGATAGAGTTGACGGCAAAGTGGAAAGTGACACACCAAACATTGGTAAGGAGGCAAAGTGGGTCACTTTAATTTTTATAGGGGACAAGGTAAGATTTAACCAATGTTTCAGGGTCACTGTAATAATTAAGCCTTTATTTAAAGAGATATTTCATATAATAAAAAAAAAGATATTTAGTCATATACCCATTCTTGGCACTAATAATATAGATAAACCCTATATCATTTAATTTCTATAAATAAACTCAAGAAAAAACCAAAAAATGATAGTTGGCCCTATTGAATTTAATTTTGATTATTAAATTACTATCCTATTTAGTATTTTGGGTTTTTTTATGAGGTTTTAGGGTTAGGCTTGTTTTAAGAAATTGATGGCAGTTTTGTAATTTATAAGAAGTTAAAAGCCTTTTTGTTATGTTGTAAATAGGCTTTAGGTGTTTTTCTAAAGTCCATTTTATATATTGTATTTTTATAATTTGGACCCCTATATTTGGATCCTTTAAACAAGAGGTCCTGGGTTCGATCCCAAGCGCTTGCGAATAGAGCAGACTCTATTGGGAGAGGTCCCTGCTTTGCGCCTGACCGTACCTCGAGGGATTTAGTCTATGCAGTCGCGCGGGGATACCCTGGGAAACCGAAACATTCAAAATACTAGAAAATGTCATTGGTTAATCCAAACATTAAGAATCAAAATTATTAATTAAATGAGGATAATATGGTAAATTCACACTTTTTCATATTAAAAAAATTAAAAATAAAAGAAAAATCAGATAATAAATCCTATTTTTATGGAACACAACTACCCATTATCTTTTTTAATTCTAAAATAAATTTAATTTTTTTTTGAAGAAAAAGTCTATCGCAGGCGCGGAAGCGCGTGCGGAGAGACTAGTCTCCTTTATTTAATGGGAGTTTCACTAAAATACCCAAAATGGGGGCTGAAATTATAAAAATACCAAACACCCAAAACACTTTATAAACATACCCAAAATCCATAATTACACACACTCAAAACCCATTTATAAACACACCCAAAAAATATACAATTGTTGATTGTGGGGTTGATTTTGGGTATGAATTAGGGGGTAAACCTGAGGACAGGCCCAACCCTTTCCTTATAAAAGAAACAAGAGAAATGATAAATATTGGGTGGGCTAGGAAGCCTAGTTTATGGGCTATCAGCTGGATCAGAAAACACGTAGGATTTGAGCGGGCTACGATCTCTTGGTTGGTTGTCTCGATCCATGACTTTATTAACTGGAAGATTGCTGCTCATTGTAGTAGCAGAGACGGAGAATATGGGTCAAGTTCAAAGCGAGGCAGCCACAGTGGACCAACAAGGCCACTGGGTCTCCTCTGCTGTACCAGCTTCTCCCTCCTTTTCTTCCATGGACTCTCTTGTCGCAGGTACCTCTCTCTCTGTCTCTCTGTCTCTCTCTCTTTCTCTTTCTCTTTCCGATCTCTGTAAATTTTTGTATTATACAGCGTTTCTTGTCACCGTCTCTAGTTTTGAACTGTTTGATGATGTGATAATCATTTTCGATTTCTGATTGTGATTTGATAATAAAGGGTGACTTCTATTGTCCTTCTATCCTCATTTATGCGGAATTTGTAATCATTTTCGATTTCTGATTGTGATTTGATAATAAAAGGTGACTTATGCCGAATTTGTAGGAATTGATTTATTATAGCAATATGAATATTTGCGGAATAAGTCCTTTATGTAAAATTTTCACTTTGCCATATCATCTAGGAAAGACAACCATAGGCCACCTATAGACCAAAATCTTGCAACAGACGAAACTCTTATTACAACCCTTTGCATGATTAGTGGAACAAAAAAGTTGGATCCTTTCTTTCATTTAACATAAGTTTTGCAACTGATTTCGCACACTAGTAAGTAGACAAAGTTTTCTTTAATTTTGCCCCTACACCCTCCTGTATAATGTTTTACTCTGAGACCACTATGTTAGGGTTAGGGTGTTTTCAGCTCGTATTATAGTATTCGAATCAATCCTTAATTTTTCGAACATTGTTTCTTTCACCATCTGCTAGTTAATACCTGACATTCCTGCCATGTTGTGCATTTTCAGAAGCTGCTGCATATGGCAATGATGGGAATGAGGTTGGTCCATTTTAAAGACAAACTTGTTTCTGCTGAAGGGGCGGGTGGGGTATTTGTAGGTCATAGGTTTATTAACTTATAAAAGTTACGGTGGACATTTGTTTTCGACTTCCTTTTTAATTAAGTTTGGCTGTCTTAAAGGAGTCGAACTATGCATTTTGCAGTCTCTTGATGCCAAGGCTCAGAAGGCACTGGAATGCCCTTGCATAGCTGACTTACGAAGTGGCCCTTGTGGGCTTCAGTTTGCAGATGCTTTTGTCTGTTATCTTAAGAGTACGGTGGAAGAAAAGGTAACGTCCAACTATTACTAAATAAAATTTCTGGGCTCCTTGTTGTGCAAACAGGCACAAGCACAACTATCAACTCTTATGTATCTCATGCTGGCATATTATTCCGCATATTTATCAACTCTTATTTACCTACTTGAATGTGATGTAACATGTAACAGAATATGTCATAACTAGAAGGTATCATGATGACAAAAGAAAAGGAAAAGAAAGTAAAATTAGAATGCCCGAACCAAATTGCCTCAAAATTGGAGTTGGTACTAGGACATGCTTCTAAAAACTATCGCTTTTGGCCTAAATTTCAGACTCTCAGCTTATAGTAATCTTAAAATGGAAAATACATCCATTTGGTTTGATTTAATGGTCCATCCAGCCACCAAAGAGACTGGAGATCAAGAGTAAATTTTGAGAAGACATTTTTCATGTTTCACTCTCTCTTTTCTTCCCTTTTGCCAAATGACAAATTCTTGAAATTTGATCTTTGCCAATTTTGATTATGGTGTGAAATAGATTCTATGGCTTGGTTAGTTACTATGTTGATATTCTATCTACTGATAATGTAATCAAGTGGATGGTCATAAGTTGGAAATCCATAAAGTTTACTGTCATCAGATGGTTCTGTTTGAGGTGGAAGTAAATATATAAATTCTAATAACTATTGCTATTGAATCTCTGAATTCTCCCCGAGTGTAATTAACATGAATGCTTTTTCATTTTCCTTTTTTTTTTCTTTGTAGGGATCAGATTGCGTGCATCCATTTGTAGTTTTGCAGAAGTGTATTAAAGCTAATCCTCATGCCTTTTCGAAAGACGTTTTAGAAGAAGATGAAGTTAAGAAAGAGGAAAAGCTGACACAGGATTACAAAATCACCCCCCCAAATTGGGCCAGGGAACCTCCAAGTCCAAAATCCAAGCTTTAGGAGAAAGATCTAAACTTCATTTTTATTTCCCTCGCAACAAGCAGTAGTCATTGAATTTTTTATTATAAATAAAGTTGGCCTTCACTGGAGATGCTCAAGCAGGTTTTTGGAATGATTCTTCAGCATTCTTCCACACATATATTTGATCTAAAAGTAAGAATCCGAAAGTTGAAGCTATTTACCGATTTATTAAAGAGATGGGGGAAGCTGATCATATCTTTACAAGTACGAGTGAACTTGTAATCGTAGGTGGTTGTGTGATTGTAAAATAACTGACGGTTTTTATCTTTACTTTTAAAAAAATAAATAGTATAGCCGCACGGCTATATCCTTTAAAAATAATATATTTAAATAGTATAGCCGCGCAGCTATCCTCTTTGAATATATTATAGTTAAACAGTACCGCCGCCCGGCTATACTCTTTTAAAAAAATAAAAATAAAACCCGAGTATAGCCGCTGGACATATTATATTTAAATAGTACAGCCGCGCGACTATACTATTTATTTAAAAAATAAAAAATAAAACCCAAGTATAGCCGCACGGCTATACTCTTTAAATACCCTTTTTTTCGTTTTAATTTTTTTCATCCATCTGCCAAGTTGTAGAAAAGGGGCAAACACTCGTTTGGGACTACTTCTCTAGGAATTACTTCTGCTCATAAGCACTTCTAACAAAAGCGCTTTTATTATAAAAATCTTGAATTTTCATAAAAAAAAATTAAAGTGCTTCGTGGAAAATCACTTTGGAGTGCTTCCTGAAGAAGCACATAGCAGGTGCTTCTCCAGGAGGCGCTTCTATGACCCAGAAGCACTTCTAAACTTTTCTGACAAATGCTGTTACAAGCCCTTTTAGTTATCATAAACGCTTTTGGCCCTTCCAAAAGCACTCCCAAATTGGCCCGAAGTATAATGAAAAAAAAAAAATAGACAGTAAGTTTGATGAAGTACAACACCCATATGATCACAAAGCCTCAACATACAACAAATCAAATTTTATGATGACAATTACGGATTACCCAATTGAAGCAAATGATTCAATTTCTGGATTCTAACAGCGTAACTATTCATGAAGCACGAAACTTACTTAATGCAGTGCAGGAAAAAATACAACCAAAAAGTAATATGAAGTGCTCAGAGAAATCCAACTAGCATAGATAAAAAGGAAAACATGATCAAACATTCATGAAACCCAGAACTGAAATTAGAGCGTTACCTAAGAAGAAAAGGAATAGCAGGGTGTCTCGCAAGTCTTGTTCATGCTCTAGCAAAGTTAGAAACTAAAGTAAAACCATCTGCTGATGCCAAAAAAACAAACGAAAATTAGGTGAGCAAAAGCAGAGATGGAGAGAAAAGGAAACTTGTTATTTTTGGGAGAGAGACCATGAATAAAAATCAAATTCTATTCCTCTGTTTCAGTTTGCTAAAAAAGAAAACATCCGTACAAAAACCTGCAATGAAAAATGGATCAAAGCCTCTGTAAATTCTAGTCCCTCCAAATTGAAAATTATCAGACCGTAATCAACAAATCAACAATTGAAGATTATCAAACCCTAGTCAACAATTTAAATGACCGTACAATACATACGGAGTCCAAATTCTAGTTCATACAATCTCTTGGAAGTCTTGCTTTGCTTCCTCAGCCCCTGCCAAAGTGTCAAATGTACTTCACATTGCTGTTAACATCAAAACAATTGTATTACACCAAAATGGGAATTTATTGAAGAAAATAAATTGTGGAAAAACAGAGAGAAGAGAAAATCCAAACTTGTAAAAATGTGCAATTCAAACAGCCATAAATAATTTCAAAAGAAACAACAGCAAAACAATTGCAATACACTAAACACGGAAATGGTAATTGCATGGCTGATTCTTAAAGACGTCCTTAAAGCTCTTGCAATGAGTCATCCTTGAAATTTTTCAGGGTGTCTGGAGTGATTAGTGTTGAAAAATGTAGGTTGTAAAGTTTTTCTTAGTGTTTAACCCAATCATGTAATACACTGTATGCATAAAATAAAATAAAAGTTTTGTATTGAACAAAAAGTTCAAAACTTTAGCACAAAAATATATATATATATATATATATATATATAAACACAACATCTACTATTAAAAATTCAAAAATTCACCAGAGAGAGAGAGCGATGTGAAATGTTGAAGAATTAGGCAGAATTGGAAGAAGAAAAAGTAGTAGTAGTAGTAGCGTACCAAAAGTACAGACTCGTCCAATATCAGTACTCCTACAGCACCACCCACTCCCGCCATCTCTACTTCTCTCTCTTTCTCTCTAAATATAATAGCAATGGAAGAAGGAACGAAATGTGGAGAAACTGATTTGGGCAAACTGAAAGGAGTTGTGCCTTTCTGATGAGGCATCTTAATCAAGAGAACAGTTACTCTAGTATAGCCGAGCGGCTATACTCTTTGCCGCTCGGCTATACTATTTATTAAAAATTAAAAATAAAAAACGCAAAGTGTAGCCGAGCGGCTATACTCTTTGAATATACAGTACAGCCGCGCGGCTATACGCTTCGAAAATATTATAATTAAACAGTATAGCCGCCCGGCTATACTATTTATTAAAAATTAAAAATAAAACCCAAGTATAGCCGCCCGGCTATACCCCTTAAATACCTTTTTTTTTCATTTAATTTTTTTTGTTTGTTTATCGATAAGAATAGTTTGGAGCATTATCCATTACTATTCGGCCGTTGCCTAAGTCTTTATTGTCCCCTTTTTAGTTTTTATTTGTATAAAGAATTTAGCATTTTCTTGTTTAATACTCGTATTATATACGTACATACGTATTTTTCAATAATACTTTTGTTTTTTGTACACATCTTAAAGACTCGGTAAAATACACGTTTTTTAAAAAGCAAACATATAATACACTTATTGTACACGTACGTATGCATTTTTCATGTTTAATACACGTATTTTTTACAAATAAACTAAACATATGTTTTATGTTAGATTCATATATTTCATTAATAACTATTCATGAATACTCTAGTTTATGTATGCACTTGCTTACAGTTCGTGCATCATTTATAGCTATATTAAGGGTGGCTTGTACCCTTAATATGATATGCCAATTCTCAACTTCAATATAAACTAAATATCTCTATTTTTGACTATGTTTTTCTCTCATTGTGGATTCAAGGTACACTTCCTTATTGAAAATGTAGATTTTCTTCTAGTTTACGCTTCTGTACTGCATCGGTTGGCATTAGAGCCAAGTTATTCCTTGGTTTGATGGCTAACCCTCACAACGGTTGCAATCCTCCTAATGGCAATGAACGTGAGGGAGAGGCTCTTACAAGAGTCGAATTCATAGAATACCAAAATCAAACTCAGCAAATGTTGTATGATATTCAAGCAGCTTGTGAGGTTGGTAATGGATCCAAATAACAACGTTCGAGGTCCTATGCTATGCCTCAACGTGTTCATCATTAAGATCAACGTCAAGATTTGAGTGACGAATCCAGTGGCGATGAAGAATATGAAGAGGATATATATATTCGGAGGAATGGAAGGAGAAAATGATCAACCAAGGCGTAATAATCGTGGACCTAATAGAGACTATCAAATGAAGACTGATTTACTTGTCTTCAATGGGCAAATTCATATTGAGGATTTCTTGGATTGGTTGAATGAGGTAGAGAGATTCTTTGAATACATAGAGATTCCTGAAGAAAAGAAAGTCAAGGTTGTTGCTTACAAGCTAGAAGGTGGAGCTTCTACATGGTGGGAGCAGTGCAAATTTCACGTATGCGACAAAGAAAGGCTCCAGTACGATATTGGATGAAGATGAAGTGACTATTAAAAGTAAGATTTTTACCTCCTGATTATGAACAAGTCATTTTTCAACAATACCAAAATTGCAAGTAGGGGAGTAGGACCGTTCAGGAATATACAGAAGAATTATACAGGTTATCCTCATGCAATGATCTTAAAGAGACGGAGGCATGCATAACAAATAGCAAGGTATATTGGTGGCTTATGCTGGGCTGTTCAAGATAAAGTTAATATGCAAATCGTGTATACTGTGGTAGAAGCTGTCAATCTTGACACAAGAGTCGAAGCGCAGTTGGATAGAGCAAGGAATCAAACATCATGGAGTTGTCCATCTGATTCGTTACACCCAATGGCAAACAAAGGAAAGCAAGCTTCCACGACACAACAAAATGGAAAGTTTTCTGAGTTTGGAGGCAGCAGTGACTCCTCGAAGTATACAAATATGTCGCGAAAAGATGTTTCACAAGATATTTATGCAAAGCCCAGAGGAGACAAGTGTTACAGATGTGGGCAAACTGGGCATTTCTCCAACCAATGTCCTAAAAGGCGTTTGGTAAATTTTGCAGAAGCAGAAGATGAGGATGAAGAACATCTTAATGATCTAGAAGACCCCACATTCACTTACAAAGAAGATGAAGTGATTCGAGAAGATTGACTCCTAAACATGAGGAACCACCCGAGCGACACAATATTTTCAAGACTCACTGCACTGTGAATCAGATCATTTGTGATTTGATCATCTATAGCTATATTAAAGGTGGCTTGTACCCTTAATCTGATATTCTAATTTTCAACTTCAATATAAACTAAATATCTTTCTGCGAGAGTGTGTTTTTCTCTCCTTGTGGATTCAAGGTACACTTCCTAATTGAAAACGTAGATTTTCTTCTAGTTTACACTTTTGTGTTGCATCACTTTCCCACGATGGGGGCGAGTTTTGTGGGGGGTTGCTTTTTTATTTGAATTTTTTTTTTCTCCTGAAAAGGCCAATTTTTGTGGGTTACTTTTTAGTTTTATTTTATATTTTATAGAGTATTTACTAAACTACCCATAAAGTTTGAATATAAAATTTTGCTTAGTCTTTGGTTATTTTTTTGTTTCAGGGGTGTTTGTGTCAAGTGGATTTTTTTTCCGGTGAAGCATGTGACCCCAACTGTTTTTAACCTCCCTTTTTTTTTTTTTTGGACGAAATGTTTTTAACCACCCTTTATAATAGTAGAGATGCTAGTGGTTGAAAAAAAAAAGACGGTTTACAGAGGCTTTGCATTGTAAAAATAAAAACTACCAAAATGAAAAATCACTTTAAAATTATAATTTTCCGAAATAATAAGGGTTGTAGGCAGCATAATTGAATAAGCGAAGTGAGGAGAAGAGACTGGCTCATGGCTTTCGCGTCTGCGACTTGCTTTTCTTCCCAACTGCAAGTGCTTCTTCCCCGCGGCCCCTCAAAGAGTCCCCCATTCGTATTTCCTTCTTGTAATACTCGTCGTGTCACAATTACGTTCAGACCTCTCAGTCTGACACTCCGAGCACCCAGACCCTTTTGCGTTCTATCAGCGGCGGCGAAGAGTAATTCGGCTTCGAATTCCAGTGTTAACAAAACCAGTAAAGAAGAAGAAGAAGCAGTTGAAGAGGTGGAAGAGGATCTGCCATGGATTCAGGAGAAAGCCTTGGACCTCGTGGAGTTCACGGGCTCCGTATCCCAGGCCATTCCTGGACCCAGAGTGGGCACCAGCTCTCTCCCTTGGATTCTGGCTCTTCCTCTGGCCTATGCCGGTCTCACTTTCGTCGTTGCCTTTGTCAAGACCGTTAAAAAGTTTACTTCCCCTCGACAAAAACGCAAGAGACTGGTGCGCTCCTCTCTCTCTCTCTCTCTCTCTCTCTCCCCTATTCTTCTTCCTCCTATTTCTTTTCCCTTCATTTGGTTTAGGGTTTATGGTTTAGGAACTAATAGTATTTAGTTTCGCTTGACTTTATTAATTGTCTTGTAACAGGTCAATAAAAATGCTATGCTATGTAAATCAATAGACGACTTGTTTCACAGTGGCGCAGATCAACCCAAACCCGATGCTTTGAACCAACTTGTGCAGAAGGTGACATTTCTACTTATACATGACCAATTCAGATGCTGGTCTCTTCATGGGTTTGTAATTTGTAAAAATCACTAGTACTCTACACCATTAATGTCATAATTTGCCATATCATGATTACACTGTTGTCAACTCTGCTGAACCAAGTAATTGTTTGTTGGCTTATTGTTGACATGGGGTCGTTTTCAAAATCATTAATTT
This sequence comes from Prunus avium, assembly GCF_002207925.1. Next base: position 144,454 of record NW_018922057.1, on the reverse strand, counting down.
GTTCAATTGGATTGGTTTTCCTGGAGCAACCTTTTCAGTGCAGCTATATGGCTCTTCTTACATTTATAAATTGTCTCCAAACTATTCAATGATTACTGTCTCCTTCTAAAATTTTCATTTGTGTTGTATGTGCGTGCATGTAAACTTTTGCCATTTTGAGCTTGTTAACAGCCGGTAATCAATTTTTCAGACTGGTTTTGGCATGGAGGATATTTTGCGGAAGTACATTCGCTATACTTTGAATGAAAAACCATTCAACCCAGACGTGGTTTCCAACTTAATTCAGCTCAGAAAAGCTTCCATGTTCGATGACTCTCAGGTTGCTGAAATTCTAAATGAAATTTCAAGAAGAATTGTACGAGACAAAGGTAACTAACTCGTCAAACAACTGCTCTCATTACTTGTATGGTCTAATTACAAAACATTTCCTTTTCCATCGAAAATTAAATAATATGCTGAGGACTATACTACTTCCTCCTACATGTGAGTTAGTACGCTTAGAACGTGCTCTCTTTCTTCTACACTAATCTTTTGATACTCCCTTATCATTAAACATGTGAGTTACAAAAGATGGATGCTTGCGTTTAGAACGAGCACTCTTTCTACTATACTAATTGGTTGCTTTACCATTTAACGAACTTATATCATTGAGAAGTTGGAAAAGCGCTTTCCAAAACTGTGATATCAGATGCTGACTACTTGTTTGCGACTTCCAGGCCCAGTTGTAATGGATATTTCAGGCTACACTGAAAGGGGTTTCAAGAGAAAACTAGCTGTTCAAGCCCTTTTTGGAAAGGTTTTCTATCTGTCAGAGGTAAGGGACTGAAGAGTCCGAAAAATGACTCTGATCAACGCCTTGTATGTTTCAGTTTTCCTCACCCTCTTTTTTTTTTTTTTTGGTCATTAAAATTCTATTCTTCTCGCATAAAGTCACACGATACACATATTCCCATTTTGTGGTAATTTTTCCAATTATTTTGTTCAGTTAGACATGGTCAAAAAGTACTGCATGATAAGAAAAAATATTTCACTCATTTTATTTAAGTTCCCAAACAAGTTCTTACCAGTTGTGCTACGCTGGAGAAATTCTTCCATACAAAATAACCCTCTCACCTTCCCCATTTCACATGCTGGTCGCATGATCAGTTTTGTTGTGATGAAGGTGGTCTCAGTTTGTACCCGCTGGATGCTAGAATTTTTCCCTGCCGCAAATTAATTTTTGCTGGGAATGGTCAAACATGTTTGCTACACGTGAGGGTTACGGTCCGAACTCCATTGGTTAAATTGTCTAATTGGGTCCCTAAAACATTTTTGTACTGAGGTGGTTAAGTTTCTGAATTTTGAACACGAAAATAGTGTTGTGTCTTGTGTGAAAATACTCCAAGACCTTGTTGTTGATGGAATATGTGACGGCACACACACAAACCCCTTCAGAATAAAACACACACACCACGAAGAGAGTAAAGTAAACACACAAGAACACAAAGATTTATAAAGGTTCGGCCTTGTGCCTACGTTCTCTGGGTGGTCCACTCGAGAAATTCACTAGTATGTAAGAACAACTTTGGTTACAACTTGAATCCCCTTAGCTCTCACAAGAACTCTAGCTCTCTTTTCTCTCACCCTTGCTCAAACCCTTGATGTCCTTGTAAACATCCTAGAATTCCCTCTAGAATTCTCGTGTTTCTCTCTTCAAAATTAACCTAGCCCTAAAAGTCCTATTTATAATGCATAGGACTTTAGATACAAGTTAACTAGGAATAAGAAACTAAAACCCTATTAAATTAGGTTAGAAAACTCCAAAATAACAGAGATGCGAAGGCCAAAACTGGAGCTCCCTGGACGAAAACGACCGGTCGTGTAGCCACACCGACTGGTTGCCTACTCCTCCTTGCAATTTCTTCTCCTTGTCCCGCTGCTCCCTTGCAGCCCTTTTGGTTTCCCCTTCTCCTCCGCATCTATGGTGATCCAACTTTAACAAATAGATGTCATTTTGGTACCATAACCTCAAAGATTCTGAGTTTTTACATAAGTGTATAGAACAGCTTTTCCTATTTTTTTCCCCTTTTTTTTTGGTTTGAGAAATCTGCATATCATCACTAAAATTTCATTGATTTTTTTGTGATTTTATGATTAGTTCTTGCCTTGTTTCATCTTGGTTATTTTGGGAATCATTTACCTTCAAAATGTTAATAATCTTCATGGAAAATTTTGGCAGCTGCCAGAGTTCTGTTCGAGGGATAGCTCCTTAATTGTCAAAGAAATATTTGGTGTTACTGAGTAGGCCTCTATCCCTAATTTTCAGCTCTTATTTCATTTTTGTAAAAGAATGAGGAAAAAAGAAATGGCCATGCCATTGTGATCAGAACGAAACTTTAAAATCAATGTTTTCGGTGCTCTTGGTTAATTCTTCTTCTTTTCTCTTATGCCCAGTGAAGATGCAGACAAATTACGGATACATGCGATCTCTGAAGCTGGTGATATGGATTCCTTAGAAAAGATGGTTGATGCTTCAGATTCAGATGAATCTGGCTAGGGCTCTCTCCTTCTTGATTCACATGCTCCATATCCAAGAGTTTTGGCACAGATAAAAATTCTGGCCATATAAGCGTAATCTGTTTCATTTCTGGATCATGTAGACTTAAAAATTTTGGTTGCAGCATCAGCTCAGATTCTGTCACATAAAGTGTAAAATTAACTTCATTTTTAAATAGGTTAATATTTGATTTATAGCTGGAAGTTAATGGTATTCATTTTTGAGTTTCCTATTTGAATAGGATACTAAACACCACCCTAAATTTCTGATATCTATGAAGATGGGAGTAATATACGGTGGTGATTAACAAGTTGACGGACGTTTTGCTATATCAAGCGTTTATTTTCTGCCATGATGAGATGCCATCTTCTAGCCCACGTCTGATTCTAGATCTCCCCTATAATAAATAAACGCCGGTGGAGCAAAATGAAAAGATAGGGGTTGTAGAAAAAGCAGTTGAGTGGATCGTTTGAGCTTGATGCATGGTGGTGGCTTTCTTACCTGAATTCACGCTCTTCAGATCTCCTTTGTCGGTTCTCATGGACTATCCTCTACTTGCGATAATGACAGATTGTGTGGCAGCGGCGGCTGCTTAGTTCTGGGTGTGATTTTAGAGTTTGTGTGTTTTTAAGGGTTTTTTGTTGTGTTGGGCCTAAATTATGTGTATTATGGTTGGGCTTTTATTTTGTTTGGCTGTGTTTTTATTTTATTGTCCTGTTTGTTGTATTGGGTTTGTTTGTAACTTTCTAAGGTAATGAAATCTTCATTCCTTCGACCAAGAAAAAAAAGGTTAATTAGATTTAGTACCTTGAAAACTCTTATGGTTCCAGCATTAACTTCATTATCAAAATTTCCCTTAATTGCTTGAGTGGCAAGCTTGGGTTCAACTAATATTGAAAGAAGTGAATAGATGGAACTCAGGTTTGCCACGCAAGCAATTAAAAATTTTGACGATGAAGTTAACGACGGAACCAAATTGTAAGTGAAATTAATCCACAAAACAATAATTGATTGTTAACAGAACATAGGGGGATAAAAGTGAAAATTTGTTTTCTTTATTTTTTTTTTCTCACTGAATTACTATTTCTGCATTGGGTGGGAATAGCTAGTAGTAGAGTACCAACCCAACAAATGGCGGAAAGTTCAAGGTGGAACAAAGTTACAAGTAGGGGTGCTCTCCTTCTCTTCTATGTCGTCTCGTCGCTCGCTCCTCTCGCTCTCAGTCTCTCAGCCGCCTCCGCCTCCGCGCCTCTCTCATCTCAATATCACGCAGGTCAGCTTCTCTCATCTCTCTGTATTTTATCCCTTCGATCCTCTTGCTCCGCCAAATCTCTCTCATCCAAAACTTCTCAGCCTCTCCGCTCCATCTCAGCTAACTCTCTTTCTCATCTTATCTCAATATCAGGTACGTATGTGTCCTCTTGCTCCAATTGCGCTGTATTTCAACTTGATTTTACAGACTTAGATTTGTGGAAATTAATTTGGGGCTTTTGTTTTAATTGGTCTGTTGTATGTTTGTTTAGACCTGTTAATGAATAATGAATCAAACACATTGTCATAGAAATAATTACCGAAAAGTAATGCTAGGACATCAAATATTTGAACCAAATTTTAGTGACACCATGGATTTAATTATCGAAAACTAATAAGCCTCTTTAAGAGTCATTAACCCAAGTTTAACCCAACCATCCCACCAGCTCCCACACTTGACAGAAGAGCCATAATATATCGTCGGCTAGTCAAATTGCTCATCGTCAAACTACTGCACCACACTGCTGCTCAACAACCTCACAAACACCATCATCAGAGATTAATTGAAACACCTCAATAATTAAAGAATTTTCACAAATAATCTGCAACCCGGTCCTGTATGGCTTGATGTGGTTGTGGGGTGATGCCTCTGTTTCTCAAAACTCAATCCCGCGTTTTCAGTTTTTATTTTATTTTAAAGAAATGAGGAAAACGTCTTTTAGTTGTTGTTCTGTTTTCTGTGTTTTCAATTCTTGCTCACCGAGCGCATTTTTCATCGTTTTCATTTTGCAGAAATGGAAAACAGCTCCTCAAAACATTAACAAATGGGCCCTTAATTTCTGATGCATTAGTTCTTTGTTTTTGGTTAATTTCTGTTGGTATTAGTTCATGCTTGGGAATAATATTATTTTATTGGTATGCTTGGGAAATTAACCAACTGAATGATATGCTTGGTTAATTTTTGTTGTGAGCCTGTTTGGTTTGTTTTTAGGGTAAAATTACATATTTTTCTCTCTGTTTAAAAAAAAAAACCAAAATATATGAATCTGCATTATTTATTTATTTATATCCAAATGATATGAATATGTTTTAGTCTGTTTTTTGGTATAATACATGGGCTGTTTAGATTCTGTTTTTAAGCTTAAGGTACTATTACAAACACAGGAAAAACAAGGAGGCTCCTTCAAAGTGAAATTGGTGGTGGATTGAAATCAAATCTTGAGAAGAGAAGAAAGAATTGAAAATGATGATTCAACAGGTGCAATGTTCATCATGTTGGTCAATAATCCCAATTGATATTCCAAAAGGCCAGATTATGTCTGCAGCAGCAGGAGGAGCATCATCATCAAAACCCTTGAATGTGCAATCGAGGTCGAGGAGGTTACGATGTGAGGCGGTGGTGGGGGGCCTGCACACGGGGAGAGACCCAAATGTGAAGAAGGCTGACTGGTTAAGGCAGAAAGCCCCACAAGGAGACAAGTATGAGGAGGTCAAGGAGTCATTGTCCCGTTTGAATCTGAAGACGGTGTGCGAGGAGGCCCAATGCCCAAACATCGGAGAGTGTTGGAATGGAGGTGGGGATGGCATTTCCACTGCCACTATCATGCTTCTTGGGGACACCTGCACCCGCGGCTGTCGTTTCTGTGCTGTCAAGACCAGCCGAACCCCTCCACCTCCCGATCCCATGGAACCTCTCAACACTGCTAACGCCATTGTCAGTTGGGGTGTCGATTATATTGTTTTAACCAGCGTCGATCGTGATGACCTGCCCGATGGTGGAAGTCAACATTTTGCTCTAACCGTCCAAGCCCTCAAGGTAATTCTCTCACTCCATAACTAACTTTGCATCTTTCCTAATCATCTCATACGCACATAACCTTCCTCCTCTTGCAATACTCACTGATTGTTTGGCAACATACTGAGACAACATAAACCTTGATTTGATTGTAATACATTCAACTAATACAAACTTATTTTGCACTTTTGCAGACTCTCAAACCTGACATCATGGTTGAATGTTTAACTTCTGACTTTCGTGGTGACTTGACGGCTGTAGACACTCTGCTCTACTCCGGGCTTGATGTCTTTGCTCACAACATTGAGACCGTCAAACGCCTCCAGCGAATTGTCAGAGACCCTCGGGCTGGGTCAGCTGCACTATCCATTATCTTATTATTCTTCTTCTTTTTTCTATTTCTTTTCCCCAAAGACTTTCAGTTATATATTTTGCTTACTTGTCATCTGCATCATGCACTACCCATTGTCCGTTTAACTTGTTGTTTGGGCATGCTTGTTGCTTGTTATGTTCGCCCACAAATTACCATAAATACAGTTGGAGTATCATTTCCATTATGCTAGCAGCATAGATTATACACTTCCATTCACCATATAGCTTAAACAAAGGGAAATTAGACACCAAAGGAATTCTTCTGGGTTAATGTGTACCATAATTTTGATATTAGACACAGCAGCACATTTGCATTAACTCACATTGATCTATACACATGCCTGCAAATGTGTGTATAGGTGCCACATGCTTTTGCACAGATGCTCAAACTTATTGGATGCTTACACACAAAGAGAAATGGGGCTACTGGATGTCATGTGTTATAGATATTCCCTTTTTGATAAGTCAACAGGCTCATCAAGTTATATCAAGATATGCATTGCTTACTTGTCTATTCCCTTTCTCTTCTTAGCGTAGCTTAGCTTGTTCACTTGGGGATAGGCAGACGGGTTTTGGGTTAAACTTAAATGTGAATGGTACATAATTGGTGTTTGATCTTAAAGGAGCTGACTTTGCTATCCATATATTCCAGTAGCTTCCACATGAAATGTGGTCTATGTGAATTGTGAAGTTTGCATTTTTCGATGTCAACAAGAAACTTGGATTAAGCAAAATTCTTTTAAAGGGTTTTCTATTCAAATGGTCCCTTAACTAAATTCTTCGTTTAAATGGTCCCTCAACTCTTTATTATAGGGCGAACTGGTCCTACCTTAAGAGTTAGGTCTGCACCTTATGGTAATCATACCACTTCCTTTCTGAAACTTATAAATTCTCTTTACTTGGAAACTTGATTCGTATAAGTTTGCTTCCCTCTCCATGTCCAACCAATGGATGCCAGTGTTAGGGGACCTCTAGTTGAAAAAATTAGTGAGATTGAGTTGTAAGTGTCCCATGTTAGCACCAATCCAAATTCATCTGATCATATTCTCGTATCTTAACTGTTGGTTTTCAGTGATAGACCACTTTAACCACTTTCAAAAGCCTTGATATGGAGAAAAACCTGTCCAGGCATCCCACTCAGAATCTGTCCACCTGCTTTGTGGCTTTTTGTAGTTATTTTTTTTAATGGCAGCCTTGTAGTTATGAAACTTTGGATGTGCTCTCACTCATTGTAACTTAAGCCTCTTTAAGTTGACGAAATGACACATATGGAACTTCCGTGGATTTCTAGAGCACGGAAAATCATCCGTCTGTTTCTAAGAGCATCAATCCAGTTTAGGGGTAAATGTCTCGATAGTAGGGTAGCTAACCAAGTACATCATCTGCTTTTCATAGATTGGTTCTCATTCAGAAATTGTGCTCACTGCTGCTACTTGAGATTATTATATTTAATCTGGTAATGCAGGTATGAGCAGAGCTTATCTGTTCTAAAGCATGCAAAAGAAAGCAAGAAGGGGATGATAACAAAAACGTCTATAATGTTGGGGCTGGGAGAATCAGACGACGAGTTGAAGCAAGCTATGGCTGATTTAAGGGCTATAGATGTTGATATATTGACACTTGGACAATATTTACAGGTTAGTTAATACGCATAGCTTTCATGTATTTAGCGTTGAGTACTACATGCAAATACATTGGAACTTACAGTTTGTAAGAGTGGTGCCATTTCATATGAGTCTCCAAGGTTGGACCGGGTTAGACCTGGAATTTTGGCTGTCTATTTGCGTCGTATAATTGAAGAATGGCTGTAATCTGGCCCTGTTTACCCATGGTAGTTTTTATTTGCCATAAGCGATCCACTTTACTGTTTCTGAGGAAATCCTCAAATGAGACTAAGTTACTCCAGTAGAATTTTGTGATAAAGACTTAGATTCTAAATTGCTTAAATTGTTGCAGCCAACTCCATTGCATTTGACGGTCAAAGAATATGTTGCCCCTGAGAAATTTGTTTTCTGGAAGGAATATGGGGAGTCTATTGGATTTCGTTATGTAGCCAGTGGGCCCTTGGTGAGATCTTCATTAATGTCAATTGTATAGAACATGAGAATTATCTTTCATTACCATTCTTGATTGAATGCAGTAACCTAGTTTTGCCATTATTGATGAGAAATCTGTGTGTCGATTAATTTTTTCAGGTCCGGTCCTCATATAGGGCGGGGGAGCTGTTTGTTAAGACGATGGTCAGGGAAAGGGTTAAGGTCCCTACTGGCATATTTTAGCAACTTTTATGGACTCCCATTTTTATGGCTACCGAAGCAACAAGAATTTAGTGGCATAAACAGCTGAAAATAGGGCAAAGTTGTAATTGCAATGAGCCAATGACCATAATTTTTTTTTTTAGGTTTGAGTTTCATAGGTTTGCTATAGAAGTATCTGTTCAATTGAGACTGTTGATGTGCCGTGCCGAAATCATTTGTTTGTAAGTTGTAAACATAATTACTTTTGCGTTCAAGTTACAGTAATTGACCCCAATAATTCTTCGTATTAACCAAAATCTGAAGTAAACATATGTACAACATTTCTTATTCACGCCACACGATGATAGATTTTTGGCTCTGCTGACTTCTGATGGCATCTAAAAATCCAAATGAATTCTCAGTTTCGGTATAGAAGACGAGATAAATTTGCGTAGTTGAACTTGATGGAGTTCCACGGTTGGGGCAAATTTGCTGAACTTGATGGAGTTCCACGGTTGGGGCAAATTTGCGTAGTTACCTGCATGGCGAAGCAGTCAAAAATGAAAACGAAGCGGTGTTTTTTTATAGTGAATTGGCTTGGCAATTCGAGTTATGCGTGTGAAACCCAGAAACCAAGTCAGGACTCAGAACAGAACTCAACTCACGCAAAGACAATAGTGACAATGTGCATAACAAAATAGGCGCACGCACAAGTGCGGTGCGCAGTGCCCATGTGGGTTGGGTGGTGTGGATGTTTGTTGGCATTTCGAAACTCTATCTATTGCCTCTCTCTCTCTCTCTCTCTCTCTCTCTCTGTGCCAATTGCCAAAAGCATAATTTTCTTTAAAAGAAATTTGAACCTACCTATCAATATCTCTCTATTTCACACTTCTCCGTACACGACTTTCGGTGCTACTTTCGGTCTACTTGTTCTATACTTTTCTCCTTACGCCTTGTTCAAAGATTTCTCTTGTTTTGGCTTCTGGGTTTTTCCCAGTTGGCGAGTTTTTGGCTTCCCAGATTGATTCTCTTTATTGGGTTATGCCTTCTGGTATGAAATCTTCGATCTCTAGCTGTTTGGTTTTCATCTTCAAGCTGCCTTTTTCTTTACTCTCTTATTGGTGACTTTTGCTTATGCTTTATATTAGATTCTTGCTCTGATTCTTGCATTTGTTTAATCTACTGCTTTGTGAGGTCTGGACAGCCATCTTTTGTCCGTTCAATATCATCTCTTGAGCGGCTAAGCCATTTAATTCGCATGCCTATATTTATCCCTTTACCATTCTGAGTCAAATTTCAAAGTGGAATCCAAATGGTCAAATATTTGATTGGTAGAATTATATGGAATCATAATACTAAGAACTGAAACTGCATTTCCCATTTTCTTTCATTCATCATCTTCATCCAAATGTTAAAGTTTTACATATTAGTTTATGACTTTTTAAAAAGAAAATAAATGGTGGTATTTCTGGACCCTCACCTCCATTATATATGATATTTACATTAGTTGGGGAGATTTAGATTTTTACTATCATTGGTATCATCATAACATTGTCAAAGCCCTCATTGAACTGTCTTGGGACTCCATTGTTCATGGAATTGCCAGCTTCAGTTAGGCATTTCAGTCATCAGGTATTTGAACTAATGGCTTAGCCAGAACAATCCTCAGTTCGCTGAAAGAAGATGTGAAACTTGTGCTATTGCTGCCATTAGCTCTAAGAGAATGTACACTGCTTCCCCGTATTGTTGTTCACTATTTCATGGCTCTTTTTATTTTCCTTTTATATATGGCCTTTTCAGTCATTAGGTCTTGTGTTATAATTTGTTAAACCTTTGCCTCTGCATATTTTTCTTCAATGCAATTTTCTTCTGGAAAGAGTTTCATGCGGATGCATTAGTGGTCAGATGTTTATCTTTTTAAATTTGCTCCTTTCGACTTGTAGAATTTCCAAATGGGCTGAGTTGAGCATTTTATGGGAGGTAGAGAGGACGGCGAACGACCTCTGAAACGTGTTAAAGTTACCTTGACGGAATTAAAGAACTCCTCAGACCACTCATCCATTACAGATCCTATTGCTTCCTCTTTGGGAGACTATATGGCTAGGCCTCTACCATCCCAAGGAGATGAAGAAACAATTGGTAAAACAGGAGTCATCAAAAAGTCAGAATTCATCAAAGTTATAACTAGGGCATTGTACTCACTAGGTTATGATAAGACTGGAGCCATACTAGAGGAAGAATCTGGAATACCAATGCACTTGTCAGTGGTCAACCTGTTTATGCAACAAGTGATGGATGGAAAATGGGATGACAGTGTGGCCACTTTGCGTGCAATTGATCTCTTGGATGAAAAGACCATGAAATCAGCATCTTTTGTGATATTGGAACAGAAGTTCTTTGAGCTTTTAAAAAAGGAAAAAATGGTTGCGGCCTTAGATACTCTACAGAATGAGATTGTGCCTCTTCGCATCAATGTGAACAATGTACATGAACTTGCTGCCTGCATGATTTCTCCTTTGCAGCCTGTGCAACTTGAGCCTTCAAGTCAAGATACTGATGGTGCAAGCACACGATCAAAGATATTGGAGAAACTGCAGAAGTTGCTTCCTGCAGCACTCTTCTTTCCTGGAAATAGGTTAGAACGTCTGGTTGAACAGGCCCTTGACGTGCAACGAGATGCTTGTGTTTTCCATAACACTTTTGATAGTGACCTGTCTTTGTATTCGGACCATCAGTGTGGAAGAGACCAGATTCCTTCTCAGACATGGCAGGTTAGAATGTCTTCTGCTTTTATGGATGCTTGCTTATGATGCCTCTCATACCATCTATGTATTTGTTTCTTCAGTTGGCCTATGAGCTGATTGACTCTTGCATTTTCTTTGGAAACTTGGGCTAATAGTCACTCTCTCAAAATGAGTAGTCTATCTTCAGGAAACATAGTTGAAAGTACTAAATTTTTTCCCACTTCTATGATTTGTAATGGCATATGATTGTATCATGCTGCCTATACTTAGACTTGTCAGCATTGTCATAGTTAGTGTTGAAATATACTTTTGCTCGATACCTATGTTGCACTTAGAGGTGTCAAACAGGCCGTGCTGGGCCCGTCCATTTATGAAAATCATCAATCCCGACCTGAGCCCACAGCCCTAGCCAGGCTGTGCTCATGCTGGGCCACTAAACGGGCCATTATGGGCCCATGACAAATTTGACATATGTATTGCATTTTTTTTGTAATTTTTTTTTTACAACTTCATTTAAATATTTTTTACAATTATGTATATACTAACAAGATTTATTATTTGTTGACAAAAGAGGCCAATAACTTAGGTAATTTAGGTTTTAGCTACAAAAAAAATTTCACTTTTGGAAAAAGCCAAAGCTTTTTCGAAAATGACAGAAAAACCTCTCAACTTTCACACCAAAGACATGCAAATGTAAAGGATTCCTTAGGAAATCCAAAAATAAATAAGGGCAATTTTGTCCATTTTGGCTTCTTTTAAAAAATTTCTCTCTCCTTTGGCCTTTTCCAAAGTCTCCCATAAAGAAAACATTAAATTTAATATATATTATTAGAGAAAAGAAATAGATTTGAATTTAAGATATAAATATAATAATATTATATATTATTTTTCTCTAAAACAAATATAATTTAATATATGAGCTTTAAACGGGCCGGCCCGTTGGGTTTCGGGCCAGCACGGCCCACGACAGGCCATGGCACGACCTGGCCCTGTCCGTTTGTGTGACTATGCGTCATCATCTTGCCATTGATAAATTTTTTTTTGATTTATTGGATTTCATCTTCTGTTCAATCAATTTGGTGATGTCCCATATATAGTATACCTCGAATTGGACAGAAAATTTGCATCTAATTATGATTTTGTTTTTAACTGTTTGGATGGGCTCCATGTTGCCAATTTGAAAACTTTTACTCATTTATTGTAACAGATACTGCATGCACATAGTGACGAAATATGGTTTTTGCAATTTTCACACAATGGGAAATACTTGGCTTCTTCTTCCAAAGATCAGTCGTCCATTATATGGGAGGTAACTATTTATCTGATTATTGGCTTTTAATTTATTGAGACAGAATTTTAAACCTCTCTTGTTATCCCTCCCTCCCTCCCCTCTGTCGTACAATTTGAATAATATTTGGATCACATTACAATTTAACATGCTCCCATGTCCTGAAAATCCATTCTGCAGATGGAAGTTCTTGTTGAAATCTCTTGACTTTATGTGCAAGCTAAATATTTTTTAACATTATGTTTCTTTGATATTAGTATCCTCTAGCAGATTGTTTTTATTGCTCATAAACACAAGTGTGGCATCTCATATCAATCCAACCATGTGCGAGCACAGACACAATATGTATCGCCTTATTAATCTTTCTGAATGCAATTTTACCTTTTTAGGTCAAAGGGGATGGCCAAGTTTCATTGAAACATGTATTGACTGGTCACCAGAAACCTGTGCTGACTGTTTCATGGAGCCCTGATGACCGCCAACTGCTGACATGCGGACTAGAGGAGGTCATTAGACGGTGGGATGTTACTTCTGGAGAATGCCTCCATGTTTATGAAAAAAATGGTGTTGGTCTTATTTCCTGCGGGTGGTTTCCTGATGGTAGAGGGATATTCTCTGGCATGACTGACAAGAGTATCTGCCTGTGGGATTTGGATGGAGTAGAGCTAGAATGTTGGAAAGGGCAGCGAACACTCAAGATATCGGACATGGCTATAACTGATGATGGGAAGAGGATCATAAACATATGCAGAGAAACCACAATATTATTACTTGACAGGGAGGCAAAGTTTGAAAGGCTGATTGAAGAGGATGAAGTGATTACTTCATTTTCGTTATCAAAGGACAATAAGTTCCTGCTTGTCAATCTTATAAACCAAGAAATTCATCTTTGGAGCATAGAGAGTGAACCTAAGGTTGTTTCCAAGTACAAAGGTCACAAGCGTGCCCGATTTGTCATTAGATCTTGTTTTGGTGGATTTGAGCAAACCTTTATTGCTAGTGGGAGTGAGGATTCACAGGTACTTTTACATGAACGAACTTGTCTGACAAGAATTAGGGCTGGTTGCTTGGTTATGACAAATTGATTTCCTGTGAAATGGGTATAACAGGACGCAACTGTCCTTTTTACACCAGTGTATGCCCAAAAACATTACATAATGTCCTAACAGTAGCAATCCTGCATACTTTATATGTTTACTTTTATTCCATTGTTATGGGAAGAATCAGAAATACGTGAAGTTGCTTTGAGCAACTTGTATGCTGGTCGGATTTCAGTCATACATAAAATCTCTGTCGTTATTTAATTGGAATATCCGTGGACTGTTATACAATTGATTTGTCATTACAAAATCAGTTTCTTTTTTCTTATTCATTTCATTTTTTCAAATGTTCTTTTGAGATGTACGAAATTGGTTGGAATGTGGGCAGAGACAGACTTTAGGCACTCATGGAACCAGAACCACATGCTTGTTCCTTTTGGAACTTTTAAAATGGTTTAATATGTGTGAGTTATTAAGGCATTTTGGATTGACGTTGTAGGTTTGATCTTTCTTGTTGTAGGTGTATATATGGCACAGAGGGTCTGGGGAGCTCCTATTGGCTCTTCCTGGGCATTCTGGAGCTGTAAATTGCGTGAGCTGGAATCCTGTGAACCTTCATATGTTGGCTTCAGCTAGTGATGACCGTACAATTCGAGTATGGGGTTTGGATCATCTCAACATGAGACGGAAAGTCTCTCAAAGCAATGGCATTGCCCTCCTTGCTCACCAGTTTAATGGTAGAACTTGAAATGATTTCTCTAGACAGTTCCAAAAATTACTTGGGTTATGTTAACCGCGGTTGTGTTTTTCGAAAGGTGTTAGATTTATCTAGTGTAAATTATTTTTTCTGTTGCTTTTTATTGTTGGCATAGCAGGCACAGGCAGAATAGTCTGTTATCTGCCGAATACAATGCAAATTAATGACCATACGAATGATCGTAGCCAGTAGAAGTTGGTTTTAGAAGCTGTATTATTAAACCTTGTTAGTTTGCATGAATCATTTTCCCCCGTGTTTACTTGCAATCAGAAAATGTGCGGGCCCCACTTCAAAATCTGTAATCACATCCCCTCAAAATCAGGAATTAGATCAACTAGGGGGAGTGGTTGATCTTATTCCCATTCATTTTTTCCCTGCCTTTCAAAAAAACCATTTCGACTTTATGATAATTCCAAAACACTCCAAACCTTTCAAAAAATATCAATGGCTGTTTTTTAATCACTGTATGAAAAAACAAAAATTTTCCCTTTTCACCTTAGTTACTAGCCTCTACTTGGCTTGTTATACTTCTTATCACCGTGTCATATTTGTTATTTTTTTCTATTATAATCCTTATATTATCATATACTAGTTTTTTCATCACTCATCATATAGTATAATATATTATATGTTAATTGTAAATAAAGTTTTGTCAATTTGCTTTTTTACAAGTTACTTAGGTGAAAAATATATATAATATATGTGCATGGCATTTTAGTAATCAAATTAGTTTATGTTCTGATTTAAGAGAACTAGTAAACAATAATAATGGGAATCAACTCTATTCCTGTGTAGATTCCATATGGTTAGTAAACAACTTAATGAGAATGATTCCTCTTATACCGATTTGTTACTTTCCCAATTCCTTACTTCCTTCATTCATGGTAAGTAAACGGCCCCTAAATTCTCTCCTTATTAATCTTGGGAATGCCATAGTTATAAACAGAGTAATCACTCACAACACATAAGAGAAGATGTTATCATATTCAATTGGTTTTTATTTTTAATCACAAATGGTCATGAGGTTCGTGAAATTATCACCTTTGGTACTTTATGTATTTTTTGAGTTTCCGTCAAATTTTTTATTAAATTACTTGTGTGGCCCACTGAGTGGCTCTATATCATTGAATATGTGAGATGTACATATATACCACGTCATCAATTTAACATAAATTTTGACGGAGATACTAATTTGATATAAGTGTGGTAACGTTAATGACCAATCATGTCAAAAAAAAAACATAAAGAGTAAAAGTGATAATTTGGTGCCAACTTGATGCACTCACTTAATATCAACAATCAAAAATTAGTTTGCACTTTACCAACAGGAGTTGGTCCAAGTGGAAGGGGCTTGGATCCTTTAAACAAGAGGTCCTGGGTTCGATCCCAGGCGCTTGCGAATAGAGCAGACTTTGTTGGGAGAGGTCCCCGCTTTGCGCCCGACAGTACCTCGAGGGTTAGTCCCCGCAATCGCGCGGGGGATACCTTGGTTTTCACCAAAAATTAGTTTGCACTTTGAATCGTCCGTCATTAAAGTTTAAAAAAAAAATCTAAAATATAATTTAGAAGTTAAATTTTTATTTTTATTTATAAAAAAAGGCTTAATAAAAAGGAATTAGAACAATAAATACGCCCCACTTTCCTAGTTCCTACCTCTTCCCTACTCATCTCTTCTCTGTACCACCACCAACCAACATCAATGCCCCCGCCATCACAATTGTTGCCACTATCACTGCCTAGAGATTATAAAATACTATGATAATATAGTCACGTGGTAAATCATGTATACAATATACATGTTATAATATAAGTGGATATTTATATATACTATTCCCCAAAATGGGGAAAATAAACCATATCGTCCACCCATATTATAATATGTGTACAAGATGCACCACATGGCCCTACTACACATCGCCATATCACCATTCAACTACCCTTAATGCCACCCCAAATTCCAGTATCACATATGAATGCCATGACCACACATTTATAAATTGATACTTGTAAAAATATATACATTATATTATGAGGTTAGCCAAACAAATACATTATATTAAGATTTCTTAATTATTTTATTAAATTGTGTTGTCTAAAGATATGGTTAAGGGCTTGTTTGAGAGAATATAGGCGAGAATCACTTATGGGGAGAAGCACCTCCCACGTGCTTCTCCATATAATCACTTTTAATAATTTTAAGTGATTATGGGGAGAAGCAATTCTTATGTACTTCTTTATAAAATCACTTAAAGTTATTATTTGGAGAAGTGATTTTCTATAAAAGTGATTATTAGTATATCTAGAATCACTCCTAAACAAGGACGGATCCATGCTTGGGCTAGAGTGGGCTCTAGCCTAGTATTGACTATGGAGAGAGACAAATTAGGCTTAGTTGTGTAAGCTCAATCCATAAAAAATAAAAAAAATATTATTAGCCCACCACTTTTTCTAGAAAGCAGCCCCACATCTACAACCAAATACTTTACTACTTCAATTACTAAAGGTTTTTTTTTTCTCTCTTCTTCGGTTTTTTCAGCTTTTGATTTGGCTCAAATAATATTTATATGTCTCTTTTGGAAATTTTGAAATATGGACCCTCCATAACTAAACCACTCCGCTGAGCCAAAGTCCTCGAGCTTCAAATTGTTCTTCGTTTGAGCCTATGAATTATAAGTTTTCTTTGGTTACATATTTCTCTAAAAATAGTAATTTTTTTTTTAATGAATTCTGAAAATAGTTTTAAATTTGAAGGAAATATACTGAATTAGTAAAAAAGTATACCACTTTCATTAATTTGAAGGAAATATTGCTTTATATATATTTGTTTTAAAATAGGGCTTATAATTGATCCCAACCAAAAAAAAAAATTTGCCCACCTCTGTAAATATTCCTGTGTCCTCCTAAACCAACCCTAAAATTACTTGAGGAAGAAAAGAAAAGAAAAGAGACGGGGTGGTAAATATTCTCTTGGTGAGGCGGCTGGGCCGTGCGCGCCATGGGTTGTATTTTTTACTTTTAAGTTGTTGCCTTTTGGGAGTATGAGTGAGAGTGAGGTTACAAACTTACAGATTACGATCCTGTATCACACCGTCCACTGGTTTCCAAGTTGAGTCACAGCCACGGTTTACTTTACTCTTTACTAAAGAAGTAAACAAGTAAAGAAGAGTCAAGGAGTAGGCCAGTCATACTTTCTTATATGCTTGAAGTCAAGGAGTCAAGGAGTCAAGGAGTCAAGGAGTAGGGTAGCGGAAAGGGAATGGAAATTTAAAATGAAGAAAAGGGGAAATGAAACATGTCATACTTTCTTATATGCTTGAAGTAGCATTGCCATGAAATTGCCATTTCTCTTTTGTAGGGGCCTGAGATTCGTATTGGATTCCTCAAGGGTGGCAAACCTATTCAACTTAAGGAAGGGCAGGAAATCACCATTACTACTGATTACAGCATCAAGAGGGACCAAGAGATAATTTCCATGAGCTACAACAAGTTGGCCGTGGACTTGAAGCCTAGAAATACCATTTTATGTGCAGATGGTACCATTACCCTCACTGTGTTCTCTTGTGATCCAGCAGCTGGTACAGTTAGGTGCCGCTGTGAGAACACTGCAATGCTGGGTGAGAGAAAAAATGTCAATCTTCCTGGTGTTGTGGTGGATCTTCCTAAGCTGACGGAGAAGGATAAGGAAGATATTCTGGAATGGGCTGTGCCCAACAAGATTGATATGATTGCTCTTTCATTTGTACGCAAGGGATCAGATCTTGTTAATGTCCGGTAAAGTTCTTGGACCCCATGCCAACAGGGCTGGTCTTGAGATTTTGAAGGTCCTGTGCGAACCTTAAACTGAGACCTCACATAAGCTAACACAAACTTACGTAATGTCATACAATAAATGTTTTTTTTCTTCTTAAAGTGACTAAAGTACCCCTACTTCTATGGGCAAAATTGAAATTTCACAAAAGAATTGAATTTGATTAAATCGATTAAATTGGATCAGGGATGTTACACCTTTTGAATAGTCACCATGATTGTGACAATGAGTCTTTGTCATAATAGATCATATTCAGATATTAAATATTTTTTAACACCTAATTTATTTTGTATCAATATTCCAAGAACATCATTAATTGGATGCGACTTTTTTGGTTGAGTTAGTTGGATGCATTATTCTTGTAAAATTAAATATCTTTTTAACACCTAATTTATTTTGTATCAATATTCCAAGAACATCATTAATTGGATGCAACTTTTTTGGTTGAGTTAGTTGGATGCATTATTTTTGCAAAATTAAATATCTGAGCATATATAAAAAAAAAATCGTAAAATCGTGTACCACTTTACTAACCACATTTTTAATTGAGGTGAGCCCTATATATGGAAGTCTTATCTCTATGGGCACTTGAAAATAAAAAATCTACATGAGTAATTGAAGAGCTAGCGTCAAGTCAATGATGGGGACATAAGCACGTGACAAGCAATGTCTGCACATAGGAATATAGATATTATTTGGGCAATTAGAATATATTCTTGCTGAAGAATATATATATATAGTGTCATGCATGTAGTTGAAAGATTCAGTGTCATTGGTCTTGCTAGGCCTCGACTAATGTGCGGGGGTTAGTTGTTTTCTAGGGGTTTCCTTTATTTCACCAAAAAAAAGAAGAAGATTCAGTGTCATCATTTGAGGAATGAGGTGCTTAGTTGTTGGATCTATTTCAATGAAATCATGTGGTTGAGATTGATTTAAGTGTTTAAACTTGTTTGTGTCTAATGACTTGCCAAAAACCCACATGTACGTACGCTTTACTACGTAGCAAGGCTACTGTAACTCGTCCACGTGTTATAATATGGATGGGCAATATGGTTAATATTTCCCACTTTTATGATATAATATCAATAAATATCCACTTATATAATCTAACAAATGAGTTATACCATCTGACATACTCTCATACTACGTACACTATAATTACTCACACTTAAAGCATCCACAATGGGGTCCCCAAACCACCTTCTTAGACAAATTTTAGGGAGGAATTGGAAAAATACAACTCCAACCATGCTCCCTATTCACCTCCTAAAATAGAGAGACCTCTAGGAACTCCTAAATCTGAGGAGAGAGAAAGAACTCCTAGTAACTCCTTATAATTTAATGATGTTTCGTTTTATGCATAGTTTAAACTTTTAATTAATACAAACTATTTTTATTTTATTTTATAGAGATGATAACCAATCATAATGAATTAAAAAATAACTATACTTATTAGTATTTAAGACATTTGATATTTTGGTTTGGGTTTTAATACCTAGAAAAGAATTGTTATTTTGGATTAGGCCAAAGAGGAAGACCAGATTTGTTGACCAACCTTACATTAGTCATTAAAAAGACAATTATACCCTTTTCATTTAAAAACCTAACCCAAATCCGTTAGTTTCTCAGATCTCTCTCTCTCTCTCTCTCTCTCTCTCCGCGTCTTCTCCCTACTCGTCCTTCTTCACCCCCTTGGAGTTCGGCTTCTTCAGAGGTCTGCCGGAGAACCTCTTTCTTATTTATATTAATCTATATATCGAAAATTATATAAAATGGATGTGTTGAATTGAATGAACCAGTTATTCTTTATTCTTCTTTTCTTTTTTTCCTTAAATTTGTAGCACCAAGTAATTACTGATGTAATTGTTTGATTACTTGATTGGTAAGTACTACGTTAAAACAAATTAACAGTTGTTCTTGAATCTTGGTCATGTCCGCGTGTTTAGAGGAGTGTCCAGACACCACACCACCACAGGCCTACACAAAAGAGTCAAGTCTACAGGCCAGGTCTTCTCTTTGAAATATCTAAGGAGAAACAAAGAAAAAAACCCAAAAGCAAACGTACGCAAAACGCAAAACGAATTCTTGACTTTTGCTACTCCCTTTTGTCTACTGGCTTTACTTCCCTATCTCCATCCACAGACAAGACCAATAGCAAAGCAGTCAAGCAACCCTCTAGACCGGGACAACAAGTAGAGTCAAGGTCTTATCTTAATGTCCTCTATGGGATCGTTTGGTACGGCGGACGGTCATGGACTGGACTAAATCATGTGACAGTCTTGGATTAGCTCGGATTAGCCTAAGCTGGATTAAGTACTGACCTACGTTTGGTGCTGCATCGGACTAAGAAGCTGGATTGTAAAAATAGTGAAGACCTATGTTTGGTGCTGTGTTGGACTAAAACATAATAATTTTAATTAAAAAATTTAACCTAAAAATAAATATAACTTTAAATTAAAAAAATTTAAATAAAAAAATTGAAAATTATAAATATATTGTAGCATTTTGGGCTTTCTTTTTTGATTCTTAATATTTTACCCAAAACCCATTTAATACTATTGCTTAAGACCCAAACCCATAAACAGATCTATGAAAAAAATATTAGGAAACGACGCCGTCACTTGAGATAATAAAAATTAGGTCAGTCGACATCTTCTTCTCTCTCTCTCTCTCTCTCTCTCTCTCAGCTGGATATACTGGGTTTTAAATCAATACAATCTCATCATCATTGTTTCTTCATGGAAACACAGATCGTTAAGGGATTGGGAGAGACATTGATGGGTGGATATCCTAGACGTGCCATGAGCTTCATTACCAAAAGATCCAATCTAGATGCTCCGACTGTAAGGCCAACTATTAATTTTATGAAAGGACAATTTTTGCATCAATATTCAGTTATTTTTACGAGATCCATGCTTACACAAGGGAACATCTTCCATGGTGCTCCACGCCCCTCCGGTTTCGATAGAAGAAGCCATAAAAATAAGAAAAAAAATTACAAGGTGAAAGAGAGGGAAATGTTGAGTAAAGAGTGAATAATAGTAGAAGTAGAATAAAATGTATGAGGATTGGTGTTGAAAGTGAAGGGTATTGATAGATATTTATAGGAAAAAAACAATCAGAGCGGTGGGGGCGTGACACGTGGCTTCTACCCGTTGGAGCTTGCGTCACGCATGACGTCATCCAACACGCGGGTTCGACCTCGGACTGAACTGGCCTTCGGGCCAGCCCGACTTCGTGGGACCCACTCCCAGCCCAAGATTAGGCTGACCGCTGGAACATCATTTTTTGGTTTTTCTACCCCCAGCCTTGGGCTCAGCCCTCCGCTGGAACTGCTCTTAAGTCAAATACTTTAGTTTGGTTTTAGTTTAGAAATACAGCAGCTTTCTAATTTATATTAATATATATCGTAAATTTTATAAAATGGATGTGTTGAATTGAATGAACCAGTTATTCTTCCTTCTTCTTTTCTTTTTTTTTTTCCTTAAATTTGTAGCACCAAGTAATTACTGATGTAATTGTTTGATTACTTGATTGGTAAGTAAACAGGGAGATAACAGTGAGTGTCCAGACACCACAGGCCTACACAAAAAGTGCATAAGTCCACAGGTCAGGTCTTCTCTTTGAAATGTCTACGGAGAAACAAAGAAAAAAGCCAAAAGCAAACGTACGGAAAACGCACTCTTGTCTTTTGGTACTCCCCTCTTGTCTATTGCCTTTACTTCCCCGCTATATTCATCCACAGACAAGACCAATAACAAAGTTGTCAAGCAACCATCTAGACCGGGGCCACAAGTAGAGTCAAGGTTGTGGGAGCAAATATTTTCGTCTCCAATCAGAGCATGCCACGTGGAAAAGAAGATTATCCTTTAAATTAATTAATTAAACCATTTATTGGGATAATTGATTAATCAGGATAATATCTTAACTATATGGTATTATCTCATAATTAATAAAGATAATACCATTAATTGGGATATTATCATAATAAAGGGATATTATCTTATAATTAATGAGATAATATCAATAATTTGGTTATTATCTTATCAAAGGGATAATATCTTAATTATCGGGTATTATCTTATAATTAAACGAGATAATTCAGATATTATCCGACTCGATCTCTACGAAACCCTAGCCCCGAGGCTCCTATAAATAGATGACTTCATTCATCATTCAAGGTACATCTAAACCTACATCTAAAACCCGAGAAAATACCCGAAGCTCTCTCTCCCTCTCCACTCTCCATTCTCCATATTTTCTCCACACGGCTCCGGCCACCACACACGGCTCCGGCCGCCCGGTTTACACCATACAAACTCCGTACCCTTTGCTTAGCTATTGTTTTCCTACAAACACTCGAACTAACTTAGGCATCGGAGGGCCTTTGGCCAACACCCCCCGGGTGTGGTCTATTTACTCCAGTCTTTTTTACAGGAATCGAGAAGGAGAGAGAAGGAAGATCGAAGGTTGAAGGATCTAGAAGCGAATATTCTCCCGCGAGATTATTTGCACAAACATTTGGTGCTTTCATTGAGAGCACGAGTTATACTCAACGCGTGCTCAAGGAATCCGTTCCTCCTATTTTCCAATCCACCGAAGCCTTCCAAACAACCATGGTTGGAAGCAAGCGCACGAGGAGCAAGACCGCCGCGATGGCAAAATCCGTGACGGCCCAAAGCTACTCCTCCCACGATCCCGCGATCGACATGGTGGCACCACCACCTTTAGCCGCCATGAACCCGCAA
>NW_018922057.1:68556-115627 GCF_002207925.1 Prunus avium | reverse complement strand
TATATGGTATTATCTCATAATTAATAAAGATAATATCATTAATTGGGATATTATCATAATAAAGGGATATTATCTTATTATTAATGAGATAATATCAATAATTTGGTTATTATCTTATCAAAGGGATAATATCTTAATTATCGGGTATTATCTTATAATTAAACGAGATAATTCAGATATTATCCGACTCGATCTCTACGAAACCCTAGCCCCGAGGCTCCTATAAATAGATGACTTCATTCATCATTCAAGGTACATCTAAACCTACATCTAAAACCCGAGAAAATACCCGAAGCTCTCTCTCCCTCTCCACTCTCCATTCTCCATATTTTCTCCACACGGCTCCGGCCACCACACACGGCTCCGGCCGCCCGGTTTACACCATACAAACTCCGTACCCTTTGCTTAGCTATTGTTTTCCTACAAACACTCGAACTAACTTAGGCATCGGAGGGCCTTTGGCCAACACCCCCCGGGTGTGGTCTATTTACTCCAATCTTTTTACAGGAATCGAGGAAGAGAGAGAAGGAAGATCGAAGGTTGAAGGATCTAGAAGCGAATATTCTCCCGCGAGATTATTTGCACAAACAAAGGTCTTCTCTTAATGTCCTATTCTATACGTCTAATTTGAACAGCCCAAGAAGGAGGAAAATAACACAAAACCGACTTACTTTGTGGTGCTAGACTAGTTGACAACAACCATCATTGATGTATACCACATAAATGAATTAATAATGTTGAAGCATAGAAGCAATAAATAATAAATAGGAAAATTAGGTATTAGACATAGATAACTTTACTTATTAGTATTTAAGACATTTGATATTTTGGTTTGGGTTTTAATACCTAGAAAAGAATTGTTATTTTGGATTATGCCAAAGAGGAAGACCAGATTTGTTGACCCACCTTACATTAGTCATTAAAAAGACAATTATACCCTTTTCATTTAAAAACATAACCCAAATCCGTTAGTTTCTCAGAAAACGGAAATTGCATTGCAGAAAACGGAAACTGCATTGCAGAAAATGGAATGTGCAATGCAAAAAACAGAAACATGAATAACCTATTTTACATTCTAGGTGGTTTTCAGTCTGATTCCCTCTCTCCCAACATGTTTTGAATAAAAAAAAACTATTGTTTTGTTTTGTTTAACTTTAGAGTTGAGCATTTTTGCCCAGGCTCAGCATTTCAGTTTCAGTTTCTGCATTGCAGTTTCTGTTTCTGCATCGCAGTTTCTGTTTCTGCATCGCAGTTTCCGTTTCTGCATCGCAATTTCCGTTTCTGCATCGCAATTTCTGTTTCTGCATTGCAGTTTCCGTTTCTGCATCTCAGTTTCCATTTTAGTACTTTCATCTCGGTTCCTCCATTTTGCTTCTATTAAATTAATTTTGTTTATATATATATAATTGATATCTACATTGTATTTTTGTTGCAGTTTTTGTGTAAATATGTGGTGAAATGATTTTTTTTTAATTTTTAAAACCGTTGATTGTTTATATAAATATTGTTTAATTGAATAAATATTACAAAATCAAGTTTGGTGTAGTGGTTTGTGAGTGAGCCCTCTTCCTTTGAGGGTCAAGGTTCGAGTCCTTTAATGACACAAAATCTTCTTTAAAGCTGTGTTAGTGTTAGTACAGCTGCATCTCTACTCTTTGTATAGCTATAAATACCTCCCATTGGAGATGAATCAAACATCAGAAATTTTCTGCATCTTATTTTCTACTGGTAGAAATGTTGAACATGTGGAAAAAGGACGCCGACGGTGCAGTAGTGCCAACAACGATGATTGTGATGGCGTTGATGCTCTGCTCATTTATATCACCACCCATGTTAATGGGTGTTTCTGTTTCGCAGAGAACAAGAATGATGGTGCCAGAAACCCAAGAGCAGCACAGACGGAATCTGCTTGCCAATGGGCTTGCAGTGACTCCTCCCATGGGGTAAGCTAAGCTAGCTCTCTCTCTGCTTCTCTCTCTGTTTTTAGTTGGTTTTAGCTAGCTGGTTCGGTTATCAAATATCAAGGATTCACTCATCTTTCTGCAAAATTAGTGATTCCTCTCTGTTTTGTTCCCTTTATGAATTGCAGTGGTGCTTTGTTTTACTCCTCCCAGCACTTTTACTCTAGTAATTCGAATGAGTGTCCTGAACTATGACAGGCATTCTAAGTTCTAAGTTCTAACTATGTATGTTACATTCGTTTCATATACATGTCTGTATACTAATCCCCTATTTGATTTTAATAATAAGGGAAAATCTCATCATTATTTACTACACAGTGATTCCTCTCGCATTTGAAGTTATGAAGTTGTGACCCTTCAAATGTCTAACGGCTGACTGCAACTTTCATTTTCCTTATATTTTCACTCCTTTTCAAATACTTGTGGGGATTAATCAGGTATTTTCTTTTTTATCATGTGGAATAGTTGGAATCACTTCAACTACAAAATTGATGAGAAAATCATCAAAGCAACCGGTAACTTTAACTTATACCTAATCTGTAACATGTTGTGTAAATTTCAGCTGCACCAAAATGGATTCAGCTGCATCCTCAACTTGTGATACTCGCAAGTGCACGAACCGTTGGTAGTTTAGCGTATGTAAGTGCGAGGTCGATTCCACAGGGATTGGTGATTGAATGATCCAATTCAGTTTTCCTACACAAAACAAAAACAAAAACAAAGAACATGAAAGAAGGAAGAAAATAAGAAAGTAACTCAAGCAAATAAGTTCCCAAGTTCAATTTAGATTAATGGATTGATTCTAGCTAAAGTATGATTAAGCCATGGTGTGTGGTCATAACCTTGTGTTCCTAATTCCCTAATTTGATCATTTGTTGTCTAACCTAAAATTAAGCATTAGGAACCCATTAAGCATAGAAGAACAATTTAAACAACCAAGCATGTATCTAATCCCTGTTGTCGAATGTCCATACATACTCTTCCTATTCATAGTTCAATTCGAATTAAAGAAAAGAATTTACATAATGAAAAGTAAAGTAGAACTTGGAAAGACTTAAAGAAAATTTCAGCACAAAAGATTTCATTACAACAATTGAAAACTAGAAAGAGAAACTAAGAGAATTTGAGGGAAAGAAGGGAAGTGTTTGAGAACTTTGAGGAGGGAGAAGAAAGTGTTTGGGAACTTTAGAGAATTTTGGAAGAACATGTGTTTGAGAGCTTTGAGAGGGAGAAGAAAGTATTGAGAACTTGGAGGATTTTGGAAGAACATGTGTTTGAGAGCTTTGAGAGGGAGAAGAAAGTATTGAGAACTTGGAGGATTTTGGAAGAACATGTGTTTGAGAGCTTTGAGAGGGAGAAGAAAGTATTGAGAACTTGGAGGATTTTGGAAGAACATGTGTTTGAGAGCTTTGAGAGGGAGAAGAAAGTATTGAGAACTTGGAGGATTTTGGAAGAACATGTGTTTGAGAGCTTTGAGAGGGAGAAGAAAGTATTGAGAACTTGGAGGATTTTGGAAGAACATGTGTTTGAGAGCTTTGAGAGGGAGAAGAAAGTATTGAGAACTTGGAGGATTTTGGAAGAACATGTGTTTGAGAGCTTTGAGAGGGAGAAGAAAGTATTGAGAACTTGGAGGATTTTGGAAGAACATGTGTTTGAGAGCTTTGAGAGGGAGAAGAAAGTATTGAGAACTTGGAGGATTTTGGAAGAACATGTGTTTGAGAGCTTTGAGAGGGAGAAGAAAGTATTGAGAACTTGGAGGATTTTGGAAGAACATGTGTTTGAGAGCTTTGAGAGGGAGAAGAAAGTATTGAGAACTTGGAGGATTTTGGAAGAACATGTGTTTGTAGCCAAAATGAGTTTGTCTTTAAGCTCTTCATCCATTCATCCAAATTAGGCCTTAACATGCTTGAATTGCATGAATTATATTCTCTTGCTCTTTTTGCCTACAAAACACACAAAGAGAGGCAAATAACATAGAAATCTAGGAAACTAAGCGAAAGAAGTAAGTAAATTTGGGCATGTATATGTATGAAATTATGAGCTTAACATAACCAAAGCTCATGCCTAATCCAAGCTTCATATACTAATTTATTAGGGTTTAATAATGCTTCTTGTTTCTCTGGTTTGACAGCTGATGCTCTGATTTCCACCGGTCTCTCTAAACTTGGATATACCTACATTAACATAGGTACATTGCTATTTTCTTTTTCTCTTCGTAATTTCCAATTTAGTCAGAAGATGATGACATACTTCATTTCTTGCTATCTATAGATGATTGCTGGGCCGAAATTGATCGTGATGACAAGGTTCTATTTTTAATCATAAACAATTCGGCTTTTAGAATGGTTAAAAAAGATATGGAGATTTACTAAGCATGAGATTTCAAATTCAGGGTAATCTAGCGCCCAAGAAATCAACCTTTCCATCAGGCATTAAATCTCTTGCGGATTATGTCCACAGTAAGGGTCTTAAGCTAGGAATCTACTCAGATGCAGGGTAACATGACTCTCATACACTCCAATACAGAAAATATATGCTGCATATTTGTTGTTGAATGTTGATATATACTCATATTTGTTACAACTAAACAAATAGTGCATGCAATTATACTTTGCAGGTACTTTACTTGCAGCAAAACAATGCCTGGTTCACTTGGCCATGAAGAACAAGATGCCAACACATTTGCTGCTTGGGTATGATATGTTGAAATGATTTTAATCAGAAGGAGTCATGACATCTGCAATGATGATATTTGGTCATAGGATCTTGAAATACTGCAACTTTTTTGCAGGGAATTGATTATTTGAAGTATGATAACTGTAACAATGATGGCTCAAAGCCAACTGTTAGGTAAAATAAAATATCTATGATGATAATGCAGTAACGCTACTCATGTTTGTTCTTCCTGCCTGCACTTAAGTTTCCCTGTATTAGGTATACCTTAGATAAAGATTTCTATATCTTCTTGTAGATATCCTGTAATGACCCGAGCTCTGATGAAAGCAGGCCGTCCCATATTCTTTTCTCTTTGTGAATGGTAATGATCTTGTTTGTTAAAACTAAAAAATCATGTAATTGTTTTCTTTTTTGTTAGTAATCCCTAATTGTTCTTGTTTTTTAGGGGAGAAATGCACCCTGCTCTATGGGGTGCTAAAGTAGGAAATAGTTGGAGAACTACTGATGACATTTCTGATACATGGGAAAGGTAGAAAAGTGTGCTACCAATGAACTCTCAAATTGGTCTTCTATATGGGTCGCACATAATACTTTTCTTGCATTTCCCTTGGCAGTATGGTCTCTAGAGCAGACATGAACGAAGTTTATGCTGAATATGCCAGACCTGGTGGTTGGAATGGTTAGTATTCTAATGCAACTATGCTTTACCTATACTGTCATTTAGGCACATTGCTGATGTTTCAGTAAGAGATTCATCTGCTGAATTTCAACAGATCCCGACATGCTTGAAGTGGGGAACGGAGGAATGACAAAAGATGAATATGTAGTCCATTTTAGCATATGGGCCATTTCTAAGGTACCATAAACATTTTCTCTTCTTTTATATGATATGTGCAGTTTAAGGTCATTGGTTTGGTAACGCATAAGCCATGCTGCAGGCTCCCCTTCTTCTTGGTTGTGATGTGAGAAATATCACAAAAGAGACAATGGAGATCGTTGCAAATAAAGAAGTTATCTCTGTAAACCAAGGTAACTAACTACAACCTTTAGATAGACACTTGTTTTCCTTCCTGGTGACTGAACGAGTTTGCATTAATAGAACCCAGAATTGTAACTGTGTTGATTAACTGTAACAGATCCACTTGGTGTGCAAGCCAAAAAGGTCAGAATGGAAGGAGATCTTGAGGTAAAATTGAAAATGCCAGCAATCTCTTCTGATATATGTAGGCTGCTGTTCTGCTTCCGTAAGAATTCTGTCACTGTCTGTGAGATTGATCGACTCTCAATTTTATGTACTTTGAACAGTTTTGGGCCGGTCCGCTCTCAGGCTACAGAGTAGCTTTACTCCTTGTCAACCGAGGTGCTTTGCGAAATTCCATTACAGCTCACTGGGATGATGTTGGAATCCCCACAAACAGTGTTGTTGAAGCCAGAGACCTTTGGAAGGTATAACCTATAATTATCTGGTCTAACATCAGGCCTTAATTAGCATTCTTTCTCAGTTCTTCCTACTCCGTTGCAGCCGTATTGTATTGTGAGATATTTACTGATATGTCTCTGTCATGCAGCACAAGACATTGAAGGCACGATTTGTTGGAAACTTGACAGCCACCGTGGGCTCTCATGCATGCAAAATGTATGTTTTGAAGCCAGTCTCGTAACCATGAGTTTAGTTGGATTGGAATGTTGATGTTGCTGTTGATCTCCCGACCGCCCAACTATATATCTAATGTCACGCTCATGGTTTACTATCCACGAATTCCTATTTGGCATTTTACCAAAACTTTGTTTCCAATTAATAAAAGAATCTGGAGGAAGCAAAGGTCCTCTTCTCCACTGGTTTATGTGTATCTTCCCATTTTCTGGTGGATGGACGTAAGGAATGAGTAACTCTTATGCAATGTGATATTTTTCTATTTTGAGTCTATGACCTACCTCCATGCGCTTAACCTTAACATGACTTAAAGTAGTACTGTAAATTGATGCGTTGAGCTATGAACAATTGAGAAACTATGCTTCGATTTCTACGACTCCCAGACTTTTCAAGATAGATCAAACCAACTCTTCACTTTTCAGGTATGAAGGGGGATTTGAACTTTTAGACTTCTTCCCACATTGAGGAAGGGGATGAAGGGAAAACTTGAAATGGAACTCTCCCCAAAGCTATATCCTTCACAAAACATCCATAAGGAGTGAAATGTGAAAGTTATGTTGATTATCATAAACAAGTTGATGAACAAATAAAATATTGTGGGAAATATTAAAACATGTAAAATATTGTTGAGTTTAATCGAGAATTTGAAATAGAGGCAACATGTGTGATATCTAAACATTGCCCTTTACCCTCAAACACCTTATTCATGGATGTACTCAGACGGAGTTTTTGAGCATTTAATAATCTTTTGTATGGTTTAGATATGTCTAAATGCAAGTAAATACATTGGTTTGACCCGAGTCCTAACCGAACCAACAACAAAAGTTTTGAGTTGAGCCCTAAGATCGCAAGTTGGATTAGAAAATCCGATTCCGACCGATTTCGTTTCAAAAATTTCCGATTTTGGCAAGTCCAAATCAATTTCGACATCCTAAAGTTATGAAATTCGAAAATTCTGATAAAAATTGAATTGAAATTAGAATGTATCTAGGTATTCCGAAAAATTCCGAATTCTGAAATATATTGGGGTTTCAAGCTTAGACTACACACAATTCCT
Source organism: Prunus avium (assembly GCF_002207925.1). The sequence continues at coordinate 108,279 of NW_018922057.1, read as the reverse complement.
AATTTCATGTTGAACTAAATATAATTTGATGAACAAATAGACCTAGACAAGTTATTTCATAAAGGATAACAACATATAATATTTTTACAAGCTTAGCTTACTGTATGAGTTTTTAATTTTGAGTCGATTTTAATCATTCAAATGGTTGGGCATTTTTAGAATTTTGAAATAACTTTTGAAAATTATCAAAAAAATTCGGAAATATATAAGTTTCAAAATATTCCAAAAATTCTGAATTTTCCGAATTGGAATGGATATTATTCCAAAAAAAAATTAGAATTAATTTGGAATAGAATCTTCATTCCGAATATTTTTGGATTGAAATTGGAATCTCCTAATTCCAACTGCAAGTAAATACATTGGTTTGACCCGAGTCCTAACCGAACCAACAACAAAAGTTTTGAGTTGAGCCCTAAGATCGCAAGTTGGATTAGAAAATCCGATTCCGACCGATTTCGTTTCAAAAATTTCCGATTTTGGCAAGTCCAAATCAATTTCGACATCCTAAAGTTATGAAATTCGAAAATTCTGATAAAAATTGAATTGAAATTAGAATGTATCTAGGTATTCCGAAAAATTCCGAATTCTGAAATATATTGGGGTTTCAAGCTTAGACTACACACAATTCCTAATTTCATGTTGAACTAAATATAATTTGATGAACAAATAGACCTAGACAAGTTATTTCATAAAGGATAACAACATATAATATTTTTACAAGCTTAGCTTACTGTATGAGTTTTTAATTTTGAGTCGATTTTAATCATTCAAATGGTTGGGCATTTTTAGAATTTTGAAATAACTTTTGAAAATTATCAAAAAAATTCGGAAATATATAAGTTTCAAAATATTCCAAAAATTCTGAATTTTCCGAATTGGAATGGATATTATTCCAAAAAAAATTAGAATTAATTTGGAATAGAATCTTCATTCCGAATATTTTTGGATTGAAATTGGAATCTCCTAATTCCAATCGGATCTGTCTGAAAATCACCCCTATTCCCGTATTCATAGCACGTGTGAGCTCCACATATATACCACGTCATCAATTTAACATAAATTTTGACGGAGAGACTAATTTGATGTAAGTGTGGTAACGTTAATGATCAATCATGTCAAAAAAAAAACGTAAAGGGGTAAAAGTGATAATTTGGTGCCAACTTGATGCACTCACTTAATATCAACAATCAAAAATTAGTTTGCACTTTGAATCGTCCGTCATTAAAGTTATAAAAAAAAATCAAAAATTTAATTTAGAAGTTAAAATAAAATAAAAATATAAGAAGGCTTGATAAAAAGGAATTAGAACAACAAATACGCCCCGCTTTCCTAGTTCCTACCTCTTCCCCACTCCATCTCTTCTCTGTACCACCACTAACCAACATCAATGCCCCCTCCATTACAATTGTTGCCACAATCACTGCCTAGAGATTATAAAATACTATGGTAATATAGTCACGTGGTAGATCATGTATACAGTATATGTGTTATAATATAAGTGGATATTTATAGATACTATTTCCCAAAATGGGGAAAATAAACCATATCGTCCACCCAAATTATAATATGTGTACAAGATGCACCACATGGCCCTACTACACATCGCCATATCACCATTCAACCACCCTTAATGCACCCCAAATTCCAGTATCACATATGAATGCCATGACCACACATTTATAAATTGATACTTGTAAAAATATATACATTATTGTTTATACCATATCTGACCAAGCAACTAGGCAAATCTAAGCAAGGCAAAGAGTCCCACATTGGAATATTACAAGATGTATAGACTCTCCCTCACCTATAAGAGGAGACCACTCTCCATTCATTGAGGGTTTCGCTTGCCCAAATCCTCACACACTGGGTGATGGTCCTCACCTTCACCCATCAAACCTCATTACTAAGTTGAGCTCAAAAGTGCTGAACCATTTTTTAGCGTCAACAATTATATTATGAGGTTAGCCAAACAAATACATTATATTAAGATTTCTTAATTATTTTATTAAATTTTGTTGTCTAAAGATATGGTTAAGGGCTTGTTTGAGAGCATATAGGCGAGAATCACTTACGGAGAGAAGCACCTCCCACGTGCTTCTCCATATAATCACTTTTAATAATTTTAAGTGATTATGGGGAGAAGCAATTCTCATGTACTTCTCTATAAAATCACTTAAAGTTATTATTTTGAGAAGTGATTTTCTATAAAAGTGATTATTAGCATATCTAGAATCACTCCTAAACAAGGACAGATCCATGCTTGGGCTAGAGTGGGCTCTAGCCTAGTATTGACTCTGGAGAGAGACAAATCAGGCTTAGTAAAAAAAAAAAAAAAATTAGCCCACCACTTTTTCTAGAAAGCAGCCCGACATCTACAACCAAATACTTTACTACTTCAATTACTAAAGTTTTTTTTTCTTTTTCTCTCTTCTTCGGTTTTTTCAGCTTTTGATTTGGCTCAAATAATATTTATATGTCTCTCTGATTTTGTTTTTTCAAATTTATTGATGTTGTTTCTTTTGGAAATTTTGAAATATGGACCCTCCATAACTAAACCACTCTGCTGAGCCAAAGTCCTCGAGCTTCAAATTGTTCTTCGTTTGAGCCTATGAATTTTAGTTTTTTTAAGTTTTCTTTGGTTACATATCTCTCAAATTACTTGAGGAAGAAAAGAAAAGAAACGAAACGGGGTGGTAAATATTCTCTTGGTGAGGCGGCTGGGCCGTGTGCCATGGGTTGTATTTTTTTACCTTTAAGTTGTTGTCTTTTGGGAGTATGAGTGAGAGTGAGGTTACAAACTTACAGCGGGTAAACGCCTTTTCGTTCCTACCTACGATTACGATCCTGTATCACACCGTCCATTGGTTTCCTGTGTCCTCATCTCATGCATGCCTGTGCTCTTCTCAATCTCAGCAGCTGCCTGCTAGCACGAGGGGTTTGCTAGCTTAGCTTCATAGCAGATAGCTAGACTGAGTTTCTCTCTCATTTTAATTTGAAGGTGTAGGTGAAGGTGAAGAAGATAGAGTGCTGAAAGAAAGATTTTCAAATCCAATCCAATCCAATTTGAACAAATGGCGAACATAGACATCGAAGGAATAATGAAGGAGCTTCCCAACGATGGGCGTATCCCCAAGACGAAGATCGTTTGCACGTTGGGCCCATCCTCCCGGTCGGTGGCGATGGCGTAGAAGCTGCTGAGGGCAGGCATGAACGTCGCCCGCTTTAACTTCTCCCATGGGATGGGACCCACGACTACCATCAGGAGACCCTCAACAATCTCCGCACTGCCATGCACAACACCCAGATCCTCTGCGCCGTCATGCTCGACACCAAGGTCTACTCTCCTCTATTTATTTATGGGTTAAGTGAGTAGGGTAGCGGAAAGGGAATGGAAATTTAAAATGAAGAAAAGGGGAAATGAAACATGTCATACTTTCTTATATGCTTGAAGTAGCATTGCCATGAAATTGCCATTTCTCTTTTGTAGGGGCCTGAGATTCGTACTGGATTCCTCAAGGGTGGCAAACCTATTCAACTTAAGGAAGGGCGGGAAATCACCATTACTACTGATTACAGCATCAAGGGGGACCAAGAGATGATTTCCATGAGCTACAACAAGTTGGCCGGGGACTTGAAGCCTAGAAATACCATTTTATGTGCAGATGGTACCATTACCCTCACTGTGTTGTCTTGTGATCCAGCAGCTGGTACAGTTAGGTGCCGCTGTGAGAACACTGCAATGCTGGGTGAGAGAAAAAATGTCAGTCTTCCTGGTGTTGTGGTGGATCTTCCTAAGCTGACGGAGAAGGATAAGGAAGATATTCTGGAATGGGCTGTGCCCAACAAGATTGATATGATTGCTCTTTCATTTGTACGCAACGCAAGGGATCAGATCTTGTTAATGTCCGTAAAGTTCTTGGACCCCATGCCAAGCACATACAATTGATGTCAAAGGTATGCGCTATTAACCTTGCTGCTGCTTTCAATGTTTAGTTATACAGGCATTGATGATGTAATAAGATGATCCTGCGGTTTTATTTTTTTGTTTTTTTTGGTTTTGCTTTGAGCGTATATCTTATATGCTTAATCAGCTATAAACAACGCTGACATGAGCAGCTTGTGTCTGCATGCTCTTTCTCTTTCTCTCTGTCTCTCTGTCTCTCATTATTTTCATTAGTTAACAAGTGAATGTGTGTTTGTTGTGGTTTCTAAAGGTTTGAGAACCAGGAGGGAGTTATAAACTTTGATGAGATATTGCGTGAGACTGATTCATTCATGGTTGCCCGTGATGATCTTGGAATGGAAAGAAAATCTTCCTGGCACAGAAAATGATGATATATAAGTGTAATCTTGTGGGGAAGCCTGTGGTCACTGCCACTCAGATGCTTGAATCAATGAACAAGTCTCCACGGCCAACCCGTGCTGAAGCCACAGATGTAGCTAATGCTGTCCTTGATGGCACTGATTATGTTGACTGCCCTTTTCCTCTCATCTCTCTCCTTATTTATCTCTTTCCTTCTGCTTTTTTTTTTCTCTCTCTCGCCTGTAAGTGCTGCTACAACGCTCTTTTTTTCAATTTTTTTTTTCTGGTCTTAACTTAACCTTCAGTCAGTCCTTCAACCTCTTAATCTCAGTGTCATTTTTTTTTTCATTACCCATCAAAATGCACGAGGATATTAAAGCATGGTTTTTTTTAGGGGTTACAAAAAGCTTGAGCTTTAAAATCCAAATTCATGTCCCATAACAATTTCACAAATCTTAGATGAAAATTTGTGAGAGAGTATTTGGAAGAGGAGAGGGAAAAGTTGTTGCTGAGGAGGGAGAAAAGTTTGATTTGAATTGGAGGAGAAAGAGGGACTTAAAGGGGGAGGATTGAGTTCAGACTAGAAGAACAAAAAAGGCGAAGGTGGATCCCAGGCGAGAGGGAACGGAAAGGAAGAGAAAAAATAAGTGAAAAAGGGTGGTCAAAATAATAGACAGCTGGCATCATAATGATTGGTGTGGGATACTGAGGTGTCTTGCTGACCCTAGCAAACTTGAGGGATGATTGCTTTCTAAATAAAGGCAAATTCTAAATATATATTTTTTTCCATTTTCAATTTTAGTTCATTTGTAGTAGTTGTTATTTTTTAAATATACATAATGGAAAACTAAAAAATAAAAAGGTTATCCATAAAACAAATCTTCTTGTCAAAATCAAAGTCAACAACAGAGTCATGTTTTCAGTTTTCATTAGGTTAGAGTCTAGACTGGAGAGAGTGTAAGGAGACTGGAGAGCAGTAGAGGAGAGGGAGTGATAGAGTAAGAGACAGCAAAGAAGAAGAAGAAGCAGACGCAGAGTAGTAGTATTGGTAGAAATGTTGAACATGAGGAAAATGGACGCCGACGGTGCAGTAGTGCCAACAACGACGATTGTGATGGCGTTGATGCTCTGCTCATTTATATCACCACCCATGTTAATGGGTGTTTCTGCTTCGCAGAGAACAAGAATGATGGTGCCAGAAACCCAAGAGCAGCACAGACGGAATCTGCTTGCCAATGGGCTTGCAGTGACTCCTCCCATGGGGTAAGCTAAGCTAGCTCTCTCTCTGCTTCTCTCTCTGTTTTTAGTTGGTTTTAGCTAGCTGTTTCGGTTATCAAATATCAAGGATTCACTCATCTTTCTGCAAAATTAGTGATTCCTCTCTGTTTTGTTCCCTTTCTGAATTGCAGTGATGCTTTGTTTTACTCCTCCTAGCACTTTTACTCTAGTAATTCGAATGAGTGTCCTGAACTATGACAGGCATTCTAAGTTCTAACTATGTATGTTACATTCGTTTCATATACATGTCTGTATACTAATCCCCTATTTGATTTTAATAATAAGGGAAAATCTCATCATTATTTACTACACAGTGATTCCTCTCGCATTTGTAGTTATGAAGTTGTGACCCTTCAAATGTCTCACGGCTGACTGCAATTTTCATTTTCCTTATATTTTCACTCCTTTTCAAATACTTGTGGGATTAATCAGGTGTTTTCTTTTTTATCAGGTGGAATAGTTGGAATCACTTCAACTGCAAAATTGATGAGAAAATGATCAAAGCAACCGGTAACTTTAACTTATGCCTAATCTGTAACCAAAGCTCATGCCTAATCCAAGCTTCATATACTAATTTATTAGGGTTTAATAATGCTTCTTGTTTCTCTGGTTTGACAGCTGATGCTCTGATTTCCACCGGTCTCTCTAAACTTGGATATACCTACATTAACATAGGTACATTGCTATTTTCTTTTTCTCTTCGTAATTTCCAATTTAGTCAGAAGATGATGACATACTTCATTTCTTGCTATCTATAGATGATTGCTGGGCCGAAATTGCTCGTGATGACAAGGTTCTATTTTTAATCATAAACAATCCGGCTTTTAGAATGGTTAAAAAAGATATGGAGATTTACTAAGTATGAGATTTCAAATTCAGGGTAATCTAGCGCCCAAGAAATCAACCTTTCCATCAGGCATTAAATCTCTTGCGGATTATGTCCACAGTAAGGGTCTTAAGCTAGGAATCTACTCAGATGCAGGGTAACATGACTCTCATACACTCCAATACAGAAAATATATGCTGCATATTTGTTGTTGAATGTTGATATATACTCATATTTGTTACAACTAAACAAATAGTGCATGCAATTATACTTTGCAGGTACTTTACTTGCAGCAAAACAATGCCTGGTTCACTTGGCCATGAAGAACAAGATGCCAACACATTTGCTGCTTGGGTATGATATGTTGAAATGATTTTAATCAGAAGGAGTCATGACATCTGCAATGATGATATTTGGTCATAGGATCTTGAAATACTGCAACTTTTTTGCAGGGAATTGATTATTTGAAGTATGATAACTGTAACAATGATGGCTCAAAGCCAACTGTTAGGTAAAATAAAATATCTATGATGATAATGCAGTAACGCTACTCATGTTTGTTCTTCCTGCCTGCACTTAAGTTTCCCTGTATTAGGTATACCTTAGATAAAGATTTCTATATCTTCTTGTAGATATCCTGTAATGACCCGAGCTCTGATGAAAGCAGGCCGTCCCATATTCTTTTCTCTTTGTGAATGGTAATGATCTTGTTTGTTAAAACTAAAAAATCATGTAATTGTTTTCTTTTTTGTTAGTAATCCCTAATTGTTCTTGTTTTTTAGGGGAGATATGCACCCTGCTCTATGGGGTGCTAAAGTAGGAAATAGTTGGAGAACTACTAATGACATTTCTGATACATGGGAAAGGTAGAAAAGTGTGCTACCAATGAACTCTCAAATTGGTCTTCTATATGGGTCGCACATAATACTTTTCTTGCATTTCCCTTGGCAGTATGGTCTCTAGAGCAGACATGAACGAAGTTTATGCTGAATTTGCCAGACCTGGTGGTTGGAATGGTTAGTATTCTAATGCAACTATGCTTTACCTATACTGTCATTTAGGCACATTGTTGATGTTTCAGTAAGAGATTTATCTGCTGAATTTCAACAGATCCTGACATGCTTGAAGTGGGGAACGGAGGAATGACAAAAGATGAATATGTAGTCCATTTTAGCATATGGGCCATTTCTAAGGTACCATAAACATTTTCTCTTCTTTTATATGATATGTGCAGTTTAAGGTCATCGGTTTGGTAACACATAAGCCATGCTGCAGGCTCCCCTTCTTCTTGGTTGTGATGTGAGAAATATCACAAAAGAGACAATGGAGATCGTTGCAAATAAAGAAGTTATCTCTGTAAACCAAGGTAACTAACTACAACCTTTAGATAGACACTTGTTTTCCTTCCTGGTGACTGAACGAGTTTGCATTAATAGAACCCAGAATTGTAACTGTGTTGATTAACTGTAACAGATCCACTTGGTGTGCAAGCCAAAAAGGTCAGAATGGAAGGAGATCTTGAGGTAAAATTGAAAATGTCAGCAATCTCTTCTGATATATGTAGGCTGCTGTTCTGCTTCCGTAAGAATTCTGTCACTGTCTGTGAGATTGATCAACTCTCAATTTTATTTACTTTGAACAGTTTTGGGCTGGTCCGCTCTCAGGCTACAGAGTAGCTTTACTCCTTGTCAACCGAGGTGCTTTGCGAAATTCCATTACAGCTAACTGGGATGATGTTGGAATCCCCACAAACAGTGTTGTTGAAGCAAGAGACCTTTGGGAGGTATAACCTATAATTATCTGGTCTAACATCAGGCCTTAATTAGCATTCTTTCTCAGTTCTTCCTACTCCGTTGCAGCCGTATTGTATTGTGAGATATTTACTGATATGTCTCTGTCATGCAGCACAAGACATTGAAGGCACGATTTGTTGGAAACTTGACAGCCACCGTGGGCTCTCATGCATGCAAAATGTATGTTTTGAAGCCAGTCTCGTAACCATGAGTTTAGTTGGATTGGAATGTTGATGTTGCTGTTGATCTCTCGACGGCCCAACTATATATCTAATGTCACGCTCATGGTTTACTATCCACGAGTTCCTATTTGGCATTTTACCAAAACTTTATTTCCAATTAATAAAAGAATCTGGAGGAAGCAAAGCTCCTCTTCTCCACTGGTTTATGTGTATCTTCCCATTTTCTGGTGGATGGACATAAGGAATGAGTAACTCTTATGCAATGTGATCTTTTTCTATTTTTAATCTATGACCTACCTCCATGCGCTTAACCTTAACATGACTTAAAGTAGTACTGTAAATTGATGCGTTGAGCTATGAACAATTGAGAAACTATGCTTCGATTTCTACGACTCCCAGACTTTTCAAGATAGATCAAACCAACTGTTCACTTTTCAGGTATGAAGGGGGATTCGAACTCAGACTTCTTCCCACATCGAAGAAGGGGATGAAGGGAAAAATTGAAATGGAACTCTCCCCGAAGCTATATCCTTCACAAAACATCCATGAGGAGTGAGATGTGAAAGTTATGTGACATTGATTATCAGAAACAACTTGATGAACAAATAAAATATTGTGGGAAATATTAAAACATGTAAAATATTGTTGAGTTTATCGAGAATTTGAAATAGAGGCAACATGTGTGATATTTAAACATTGCCCTTTACCCTCAAACACCTTATTCATGGATGTACTCAGACGGAGTTTTTGAGCATTTAATAATCTTTTGTATGGTTTAGATATGTCTAAATGCAAGTAAATGCGTCGGTTTGACTTGAGTCCTAACCGAACCAACAACAAAAGTTTTGAGTTGAGCCCTAAGATCGCAAGTTGGATTAGAAAATCCAATTCCGACTGATTTCGTTTCAAAAATTTCCGATTTTGGCAAGTCCAAATAAATTTTGACATCCTAAAGTTATGAAATCCGAAAATTCTGATAAAAATTGAATTGGAATTAGAATGTATCTAGATATTCCGAAAAATTTTGAATTCTGAAATATATTGGAGTTTCAAGCTTAGACTACACACAATTACTAATTTCATGTTGAACTAAATATAATTTGATGACCAAATAGATCTGGACAAGTTATTTCATAAAGGATAACAACATATAAGTACTAATGTATAATATTTTTACAAGCTTAGCTTAATGTATGAGTTTTTAATTTTGAGTCGATTTTAATCATTCAAACGGTTGGGCATTTTTAGAATTTTGAAATAATTTTTGAAATTTTTCAAAACAATTTGAAAATATATAAGTTTCGAAATATTCCAAAACTTCCGAGTTTCCGAATTGGAATGGATATTATTCCAAAATTTTTTAGAATGAATTTGGAATAGAATTTTCATTCCGAATATTTTTGGATTGAAATTGGAATCTCCTAATTCCAATCTGATCTGTCTGAAAATCACCCCAATTCCCGTATTCATATAATGGGCTTTGAAGTTTCCGGCTTTGGTAAACAGAATGGGCTCTTGCTCTAGTAGAGAAAGTATCTCATTAACTGCGCTGCGGTTGCGGGAGATAAAGAAAAAAGAGAATATGGAATTTAGAAACCCATTTTCTCTTGTCAAAGAGAATAGAGGAGTGGATAAATGAAATGAAGGCGGCCATAGCCACAGGGGCCAAGGGCGGGTTTATACTCCCGTATAATAATAGTAGTAGAACTGAAGAATCCCACTGTCATTTATGGAAGAAGAAAACGGTCTACCCCAATCCCAATTCCTATCTGCCAAAGCCACCTCGGCTCTTATTACTAGTATGTGCCACTGCCAATGGCACCAATACCAGTACCAGTGAGCTGGGTCTGGGTGGCGGTGGTGGTGCCAAAGGCTCAGGAACCACTGCCAGAGGACGCAGACTTCTTAAAATTCGTGAAGAGAAGAGGAAACGCGAGCACGATCGCCTTCACAACTACCCTGCCTGGGCCAAGTAGTGCTCTCTCTCTGTTTTTCCTTTTTTTCTTTTTCTTTTTCATATTTATTATTTATTAATTTGTTATGTATTTCCTGTTGCCTGTTGGGTCTCTCTCCCTCCCTCCCTCTCGCAGAGTGTTGGAAGACGCCTGCAAAGACGATGCTGAGCTGCGAGCGGTTCTTGGAGATAGCGTTGGCAACCCTGAACTCATGAGGAAAAGGGTTGAAGAAAGAGTTCGCAAGAAGGGTAGGGACTTCAGTAAATCCAAAACCGGTTCTGTCCTTGCCTTCAAAGTCACCTTCAGAGAGTAAATTTCTCATCTTTCTTTCTTTCTTGTCTGCATAACGTAGCTTAGTGTTCCATTTGATTTGTAAAATTTAAAAAAAAAATGCAAACTACGCTTTTTCTTTAATATTATTAAATGTTCTTTTGGTGCCTGGCAGCTTCAATCCTCTTGATTCCTACATATGGTTTGAATTCTATGGATCGCCATCTGATCGTGACGTCGAGCTCTTTGGCAGTGTATTTCCAATTGCTTCCTTTCTGTATTTTGAACATTAGGCCTTAGAAAAACACTCTTTTTTCCTATCTGGATGATTTATTATTTCCACTGATTCTACTGGGAAATTTATGCAGGTTATTCAGTCATGGTATGTTATGGGACGCTTGGGTGCCTTTAATTCTACTAATCTGCAGGTTCGTCCATGGCCTGCTATGACTAACTTTGTTGTTTTGTGAGTTATTATCGCTTAAGACCTTAAGTTCTTACAACTTTACTGAACATTTGTAAAATGGTATATTGGTAATTCTGAATAATTTAGCCGGATTGGTGATCTTAAAATGGTATATTGGTATTCAACATATGAAGATATGATGATAGGAGTGGCGAGGGGTTTTGACTATGGGGGGTGATCAGGGGTTTTGTGGCAATCATGGTAATGCTAGTGACATATATAACAACATCCTGTTGTCAGAAATGCATACACTCCTAGTAATTACAGTCAGCCTTTTGATAATGAACCATTTACAACTTTCAAAAAGGAACCTGTTTCTTGTTTGCCTCACTGGGCTTATAACATCTCATTCTTATTCATCAATGCGTCATCCGGTTGCTGAAAATTTGGGAGGAAAAGGATTTGCAGTATAATACAACTGGAATTTGGGTGTAGACCAGTAAAAAGTGGAAGAGATTTGGTTTCTGAAGTATTTGTGTTGTGTTGCATATTTTTTATACCACAGAATCTAATACAACTGAAGTCCCTATCACATCAGTTTGGCATATTGTTGGCGTTGTTGGTATTAGATTGTAACATAGTATCAATTATATGCTATGCAGAGTATTTTTGTAGATGGTACTTGGCTATGCGAACAAACTGAGTTCATTATTCAACTAGCTTACAACTTTTTTTTCCTAACGCAAGAGGCAATTGTATCAGGTCCTTTTGCTTTATAAAACATATGCAGAAACTTGCAGAAAGTGCTTCATCTTGTCAATTGCTTTAAAATTCTAGTAATAGTTGTTGCTTTGTGTAAAACAATTGAAATGTGCTAATATAGCATTGATGGCAGCTTGCAAATTCTTCCATGGAGTATAATCCCCTCTATGATGTGGATAAGGGTTTCAAAGTGATGCCATCTTCATTTCATGATATCAGTGATGTTGAGTTTCAGGATAACTGGGGTCGTGTTTGGTATGCGTTGCAGAACTTAGTTGAATTTTTTTGTAATACTTTGTAATTCTTGTCCATATGATAGTTCAAATATAAATGTACAACAGGGTAGACCTTGGTACAGCTGACTATTTTGCCGTGGATGTGCTCCTCAACTGCTTGACCGTCTTGAGCTCAGAGTAAGTCTGAATAATCTAAAGAGAGATGTCTCAATCTTTGACTGGACGGATATTGACTACATTGCGTTGTTTCCTTGCTTTATTGTTGGCAGATATCTAGGCATAGTTTTTGGTGGGCATAGAATTGGTGATTGGGAAGAGGGGATGACCAACACAGAGGATGGATACAAGTACTTCAAGATCTGAATATATTCAGATATAGATGTTTCTGAAAGTAGTCCTATTTCGATGGCTTGAGGTTGACAACTTCATAACATGTATTTTACGCCATAGAATTATCGTGTCCCGTATTTTATCGTTACCTCTTCCGAGGGCTTAGAGTAAGCAATTTGTGATCATGTACTTATACAATTTGCGTACTTTTTTAAGGTCAAGCTATGAAGCATCTATTTTTATTTTTGGGTCCGAGTTCAGCATCTAATTGAAGTTGTAAAGAGTGGCTCCCACATAGATTGATTAAATAGTAAACTGATAAACCAAAACAACAAAAATGAAGAAAAGGCTTCTCATGAAGAAAAGGAAAATAAATATAGAATAAAAAGGTGAGAGAGAGTTGAGGAAGGTGAGTGATGGGTGGGTAGTCTGTTTTATTTTGATTTGGGAAAGGAGGGAGAGAGACCCAGCTCTCATTTTAAGATTATTGATTTATCTTCCGGAACAAGGCTACTTTGGAAAGAAGAAGAAGAGGATTTTAATACAATACAATACTTCCTCCAAGTGTTTTTTATTTTTTATCATTCGATAAACTTCAAAGTACAATTCCAATAAAACAAAAAAGAAAAAAAAATCAAACAAAAGCCAAAAATAAAATGTTATTATACATTTAAGGAGGGCGGAGGGGGACTCAATTCGTGACAGCGCCTTACTCTGCATATGCGTATTTACTCATATATTGGCACTGGCCCGCCGCTGCCTTTTTATTTGAGCAACCAAAAAAAAAGAAAAAAAAAAGAAAGAGAAATAGAATAGAAATGGACTGAGGAGGAGGAGGCTGGGAAATGATGTGGAGTTGGAAGCAGAGAAATAGAAGACGACGAGGAAATCCATGCCTTTGCCTTTGCCTTTGCTTATAATACTCAGTCTCTGCCTGGCTGCGACAGTAACTTCCTCCTAGTTTAATTATCTTGTAAGAATACTCTATTACGCTACTGTTTCGTCTCTGTGTTGCGTGTGTTTTCAATTTTGACAAGAAAAAGAAGAGACTAAACCATGTAATGTAGAGTGTGAAGGAACAAGGCAGAGAGTCGAGACGGCCTCAACTTGAGCGGAAAAAAGGAGCCTCCAAGCCAAGGACCAAGCAACGTTGTTCATTTCCTTCCATAATGTACCTCATTCTGTGAGCTTCTACTGTTCCTCTTGAGTCTATTATTGTTATTATTATTTTTCTCTCTTCCTAGTCTCTAGCCTGAAGATCTAATCTATTCTATCCCTAAAGTCTGTCTGTAATAGAATTTTGAAATTTGAAATTTGAAGGTACGGATTGAATTCTTCGAGATCCGGCCTGAACAAGATGAAACCCCCATCAGCATCAGCATCCTCTTAATCAGCGCAAGATTTGATTTTTTTTTTCTAAGGGCGGAAGATTTGAGTTGAATGTGTGGAGTGGAGAGTTGGTACTGCTATATTTATTTACAAAAACGATAAACCTTGAAAGAATTGCTAGGGTTTCTCTTTTCTTTCTTTGCCAATGACTACTAAACGCGCTTACAAGCTACGTATCCTCCTCTTGATTTAATTATGTTCATGAAATTGCCATACAATCTCCCTCCCTCACCTGCTGATTGCACAATCTATATATATATTTTAATCTTTAAACACATGTATGTATGTATAAGTATCTGACTGAGAAGAATATGTATCCGAAAGTTTTAGCCTTAACCTGGGTTGTGGCTCAGAGGAATTCGTAGCACATTCTTCAACTGTGAATTGCCTTAAGATTGGCAGAAAATCATCCAGAGTTCTTGTCACTGGCGGAGAAGATCACAAGGTCAATCTCTGGGCCATTGGGAAACCCAATGCCATACTGGTAACCTTCTCTCCCTCTCTCGCTCGCTCTAGGCACATGTCTTTTTCTCCCCTCCCCTTAATTTAAAGATTTCGGCCCTCATCATATTATTGTAAGGTTAACTGACACAGATGCAAATTTTCCACAAAAATTGTATAATTATCAACTTGGACCGAATTCTGTTATTTTGTCGATTCTAATCTACTCAACGTGCCTTCATACCCAGAGTTTATCTGGACACACCAGTGGAATTGATTCGGTAGGCTTTGATTCTTCAGAGGTCTTAGTAGCTGCAGGAGCTGCAAGTGGCACAATTAAGCTTTGGGATTTAGAGGAGGCAAAGAGTATGCTGTTTATTTTTTACTCTGCAATATATTTCTTTAAATCATCAGAACAAGAGACTGCCCCTATCGAAACTGCACTGGCTGTTTTTCTAGATATCTACTGTATGCTGTCAAATTGTCTTTCATATATCTTTTTTGTTTTTGCAATGTGATTTTGTGTGTAGTTGTTCGCACACTTACTGGTCACAGATCCAATTGTATATCTGTGGACTTCCATCCTTTCGGGGAGTTCTTTGCATCTGGCTCGCTGGACACAAATCTCAAAATATGGGATATCAGGAAGAAGGGGTGTATTCACACATACAAAGGCCATACTCGAGGAGTCAATGCTATCAGATTTACACCGGATGGCCGTTGGGTTGTTTCTGGTGGAGAGGACAACACTGTGAAGGTTTGAATTGCTTTCGTCTTGAAAAATATTTGGTTTTATCTTCTTGGGCAATTATGGATGTTGATACATGTAACTTGTAGATAGTAAACCAAAATATGCCATTTGATTCTGACAAAATATAAACCAATATCTAATATTTTACCAGTTGTGGGATCTGACTGCTGGTAAGCTGCTGCATGATTTCAAGTGTCATGAGGGCCAGATTCAGTGCATAGATTTTCATCCCCACGAGTTTCTGCTAGCTACAGGTTATTGATACTTCTGTTTTTTAATCATCAGTTATGCGTTTTGCTTGCGTTATTAGCTCTATATTAGAATGCATTGTTTCCTGGCAATTGAAAATAGGTGTCGATATCCTTGGTGTGTCACAATAGTCCCTCAAGATATTGGATTTATATGTTTTAGTGCCATTTTGTCCTCCTACTGCTGAACATAGATCATTGCCTCATTGTAGGCCGCTTCTCCCTTGCTATAGATAGTAGTTTAACCCATTCTTTTCATTTCTTATGAAAATTCTAGGTTTTGTATAGCCATTGGTTCTTAACTGCATCATTTTGATCATTGAATACCCTGGTCTCTGGGGCTTTGCGTTGTTTAGAGTAGGTTTTCTGTACAATGGGCAGGACCAACTACAAAGAAGGACTCCCTCACTCCCTTGGGTTTAATAATTGCGACTTCTCTCTGTGACATAAGATGGAATATGTAGATACATCATACATCTAGGTTCTAAATCTTATCTTAGTTTTCAGCTAGTTTGCAACTGTTATGGTTAAAGATATGCATGGTTGAGCTTTTATTAATTTGTGAGACATTTCTCCTTTCTGTTAAGGGGTGGAAATACTTTCATCTATTAGACTCCACATCTGTTCCTTATGTATTATTTCTCATTTCCTTTCAGGTTCAGCTGATAGGACAGTCAAATTTTGGGACCTTGAAACCTTTGAGTTAATTGGCTCATCTGGACCTGAGGTATACCCCATGAATACTGCTAATGGTCCAAATTGCCAAGAAGCTAAGGTTTTCAGGATTTTCTTTCTATAAGGAGATTATTTGTCTAATTTCTAGTTTCTAACAGACAACTGGAGTGCGTTCTTTGACTTTTAGTCCTGACGGGAGAGCCCTACTCTGTGGATTGCATGAAAGTTTGAAGGTAAGCTCATGTAATCCTTCATACAAATCAGGGTTGTGAAATATGCATGCTTAAACTCTTAGTATGTAGGTTTTCTCGTGGGAGCCAATAAGATGCCATGATGCTGTGGATGTTGGATGGTCTCGATTGTCAGATCTTAATGTTCATGAGGGAAAGCTTCTTGGATGCTCATACAATCAGAGTTGTGTTGGAGTGTGGGTTGTAGACATCTCGGTATTACTCAGTTTATCTTTGTTCTTACATTGAGATGTTTTCTTGTTTTCTAGCTCTGGTGGTATTATCTATTGATATCAAACTGATCTGTTGCTTGGCATAGCGCATAGAACCGTATGCAATTGGTAATGCTAGCAGACTGAATGGGCACACAGAATCTAAACCATTGTCTGGCGGGAATCTGTCACTACTCAATGAGAATGCTGCTAAAAGTTTGGGTCGGCTATCTGTTTCCCAATGTTCAGATTCTTTAGTGAAGGAAACAAAATCTCTTGGAAGGTTATCAGTTTCTCAAAATTCAGATCCCACTAAGGAGCCAAAAGTTATTGCATGTAGGCAACTTTTTAACCTTTACTGTTTTTAATTTCTTTGTGGAGTATTTTTGTGTGTATCTATTGTAGATTTGTTTTATCATGGATCTTATCTTGGCCTCTTTACATGTCCTTTTGTTATTACTTCTCTGATGTTTAGACTTTTTATGTCTGGCTATCCATCCTGAATGAAGCCGCAGGAAATGTTCCTGGTACTCCTCAAAGGATCAATTTGAACTCCAGTCCAAAAACTATTGCGGCTACTTCAGCAGCAGTTCCTAGTGCAACAACCCTGAAGAGGAGTTCTACTAAGATCAATTCAACAGCCAATCTTCCAAGTTTTAACAAGTCTGATGTCATACCTGTAATTGTACCAAGAACTAGTATAAGATCAGAGTTGCCAGCTGAGTCCAGAAAAGAGGCCGGTGTTTCTGGGAGAACACTGGCATTTTCTTTGCAGTCAAAGGCAACTGATTTCCGGAAGTTGTCCAATAGCAGAGAAGAAGTGGATAAGCCAACTGTCTCTTCAGTGTCTGATTCCGCTGCTTCTAAGGCTACTGAATTAAGCAGTGCTGCAGATAAGAATGGTTTCTCAACAGTTATAAGTTCAACCCAGGGAATACATACTGCTGAAAGGAACACAAAGGATGACAGATATTTTGGACCTGGGAAGCATGAGACAAGTTCAATGATGGAGGCAACTGCGAGCTACCAGCATGAAAGTTGTATGTATCTGATCTTTAGTAGCACTCTTTCCACTCATAGCTTTTCCATCACAGAACATAAAATTAAAAAAGGGGGTCTGGGGGAGTCCACTCTTAATAGTTTTTTCTTTTAACTGTAACTTTAACTAAATTTAACGTAGAAAAAGAAACTTGTACTATACTTAGTGTTCTTAAAACAGTTTAAGTTTGTGACTCAGCCTCACACCGGAGGTGTTTTGAGTCTCAATTGAAACATCATTTCTTTTGTTAACTGTCTGAGAATATGTCACATGGATCAGATGTACATCCACCACAGGCAGGAGGCCTAGACCTACCAAAACAAATATAAATCATTAACCTGAATGATGACAAATCTGGTGGATATGAGAATGTTGTTTATTGTTCTGGTCATTATGAGTAATAAGTGTTAACAGTAATGGTGGTAGACTGGAGTAATGCAGTTCATTTGGTTCCATGTCATGGTTTTCACCAGGGTGTAGGATATTAATGGAAGTTCGGCATATTTAGTATATTTCCAATTTAGTGTAAATATGGATCTGGATTTTGGAGGTGCTTGTCAACTTTGGTATATATCTTATCTCAGTTTTACTTATGGATTTGAAGATGTTCACACATCAATGACATATCTATATATGAGCCATAATATTGTAAGTTTGATGGATTTTCTAGTTTCAGCTGTCCAAGCTTTCAATATGTGAAAATTATATTTATACTTTAAATTCTTTATTTCGGGCAGGATGTTGTAAATATTAGATTTCTAATCTCAGCTTCTCAAGCCATTCTGTGTGTTTGTGGTGTGTGAGTGGTGGAGATCTCCCTCCCCTCTGCCCCACCCCCTACTTAAATAATCGCTTTTTGGTACCACAATAATGTTATAGGTCTTCTTACACTAGCTTGGGAATCAAACAGTTAATTTTCACAGTCAGTTGCAAAGGTTGTACAAGACTGGTTGAATGAACCCAGCATACAGTCGAACCACAAGCCATCTCATTTCATTAAATGATTGGTAATCATTATTCCACATAGGTTTTTATCAAATAGTCACTCGAAGAAAGGGCCTTCTCAGACTAGTGTGAAAGCAAAGCAGATGGGCCTCTGAGCATGAAAATCATAATAACAACTACCCCTTTGATGATGGTATTGCCAGCAAACCCTTACTCTGAGGATGGATTCTCCATATTTGGATTCATTAATTGCAGTTAAAGGAACATGTGTATGTTTTTCATATTAAATGCTGTCATGTCCCATGTGCTTTAGCTTGGTTTCTCTGTTGCGTAATGCTTAATTCTATATTTTGTGTAATGTTCTCTCTAATGATTGATGGCCTTGTACTGTGCATGTGGTTTTGTCTATCTTAGTCATGTACATATGTCCTCTTGAGATGGAGTGTCATACTGCCAATGCTAAAGCTCCTGTTTTTTTCACCTTTGACCTTTATTCTTTTTTCTTATCTAGATGAAACTCGAGGGCACAAGGTGAGCAGAGATGCATACTCTGCTGAAGGTCAAAGAGGAGGTATAGCTTTTTACCTCTGCATCATTTCTATGACTAGTCTCGTGAAGTATGACTGAAGCTCTATATGGTATATCTAGGAAGAATGCGCTCACTTGCTGTGAATTGGGAGAAAAGAGATAGATATTCTAACTACGAGGGACCTACGCCCAATAGTACCCTGGGAACAGCATCTGCGGTGAACATTCCCCCTTTGAATGCGGTATTGCCACATTTTTGTTCTGCCTTTTTGTGACATCTTTCTTTCTTAACACGCATCACAAATTGCATTTAAGAAAATGGCAGACGAATAGCATTTCGATTTAAAGAATGACATTTAACCATAAGTTAAAACTTAATTGCCAATTTATTGCTAATTCTCAAAATATTTTTCTTTACTCATGATTTCATTTATGAGAACTGCTAGAAACCATGAATTGAATACCATAGTGGAAACCATGAACTTGTATAAGATCTATCATTTTCTCATGATAACTTCTGGATGTTTGTTTGAAGTTTAAGCAGCGAGGCTATCCTACATCTACTGAAAAAGAATTGGGGTCTGCTAGTGATGAGGATGCTATTGCAGATCTCATGGAAAAACATGACCAATTTGTTGGCTCCATGCAATCTCGTTCAACCAAATTACAGGTTATCTTTATTGATTGTGAGACTTTGCTTAAGTGTTTATGTGGTGCTGTTATCTTCTCTATGTATCTATTATTTCTTTACATGACCATTGGGTATTTTTGAGTTGATGGTGGGAGCTCAATGCTTGTTAATTGGGGTAGTCAATTTTGCTTAGCTCGTCTCTCTTGACCATTATTTATTGTATCCCATCTTTCTTTCTTTTGCATAATTTCTTTTCTTTCTTTTTTCTGTCCAAGAAGAGTCCATTATGTCCTCCTTTTGAAATTAAATTGCATGCAATACTTCTTTATTTAATTGTAGGTTTTGCTTGAGCTTTTTTTTTTTGTTATTTTTTTCCTGTTTGCAACATTGTGGCTACGAAGATGCAAGACCTTTTGAATGCTTCTTAGTAGCAGTTATATCAGTGTTTTGTGATACTAGCTTTAGGAATGGGAGAAAAACTAGCGAATAGAAAGGGGGCTAGGGTTTATGATAGATTTTAAAAATAATGGTACCACCTAACGGTTGCAAATGGAGTTTAGCAAGCTTTAAGAACAGCTGAGCTGCAATGAGGAATTACCAATTGTTGAAGTGTTGCTTAGTCACAATAATAATAGTGACGATTTGCAGACAGTATATATTTTACTGACAAATCTTGCGGGTAACTGTTTGCAGGTAGTCTATAGATATTGGGAAAGGAATGATGTTAAGGGGGTCATTGGTGCAATGGAGAAGATGGCTGATCATGCTGTAAGAATATTCTGTGGATTGGCTTAATTGTTTTTCTTAGCCCTCAGTTTCTAGATACTACTGAATGTGGAACAAATATCCCTTTTCAGTTATTGTGAGAACTTAAATATCTGTTTACTTTTTTGGGCTTTTAATCCAGGTCATTGCGGATGTAGTTAGCATTATGACAGAAAAAATTGACATTGTCACACTGGATATATGCACTTGTCTTCTGCCACTCCTCAATGGCCTTCTAGAAAGTAACATGGATAGGTAAGAATTTAAGCAACCTCTTCCTTTTTTCTTTTTCTTTTTTTAATTATTTGGGGTCTTTGTTAGGTAGCGGCCTTCTGGAAACTTAATGACATCAAATTGTTTCATGTGGAGAGCTTCTAGAAACTTTCCTTTTTTTTATTGTTTTTTCTTTGTGAGTTTTAGTTGTAGTCAACTGCACTGCAGTACTACAATCGTCTGAGCCATCTATTAAAAAAGTTTGATTTCTTGTCTTTTTCCTATTATTCTATCTGCCCGCCCCCAGTGTTTTCCCAACCCCAATGTGTACACATAGAAGTATCATCCACTCATTTGTTGTGGCATGTTCTCCTTAAATATGACTTGCTGTGGCTATTTGAGCTGGTCGCACTTTCGGGTTTGCAATTGGAAAAGCTGGTGAGCTTTGTCTATGGGAAATCATTCTAATATGTTATTTCTTTCAACTTTATATGCTTTGAGCCTTTGATATTATTTTATTTTTTTGTCTCTTCTTTTAGGAGTAATGTTGCCTGCAGAGATTATCCTTTTTTCTTTGTCCTTTTCTTCTAACTTAATTTTTACTCATAATATGGAATGCCATGTGGTTTTCTGGTGTACTGCGGAGGTTGAATGAAACTTGTGACATGCCATGTGAGCAATTGTGTTACTAGGTAGATGTTTTGTAAGAAGTAGAAGCAGTGCTGTATTGTTGCATGTAATTTCACCTAATGGGAACAATTGTTTAAAGAAGTGTGGAATCAAGAAAGAAAAAGGCGGGAGGGTGGGTTGTTGGTGGCTGTGGAAGAGGGGACTCTAATCACAATTCTCTCCAGGGATGGATGTACCTGGGTGATGTATTTTATGATCCTGGAATCTTTCATCTGCAAATTTTCTAAATTTGATAGGCAATTATAACATTCCTAAGGCTAATTGTGAAACAAAATCTCAACCAGTACTTATTGGATTTTGTGCTTGGAATCTTTCATCTGCAAATTTGCTGCTCATTATTTGATGGACTGACCGTATTCAGGCATTTAGGCATTTCTTTGGAAATGCTGCTCAAGCTGGTTAGAGTATTTGGTTCTGTGATCTATTCAACATTATCCGCATCATCATCTGTTGGTGTTGATATTGAAGCCGAGCAAAGGTATGCTTTGTTTGTTCTGATACACATTTTTCTTTACCTTATATTTGGATTTTAAGCATTGATCGCATTTGAGATGGCTTTCTATTTTGAATTGGTTATCATAGGCTGGAGCGTTGCAACAACTGTTTTATGGAGCTTGAAAAAGTCAAAACCTGTTTGTCTGCTCTTACCAGGTGCCTGTTTTCAAATTTTTTAGATTTTTAAAGTTGGCTTGACCACACTTTGTTTTGCATTTTAACTCATTATGCCAGAGATGCCAATATCCTTTTGTTCACTCTTTTGCCCATAGAAGAGGAGGATCAATTGCAAAGTCTGCACAAGAGTTGAATCTAGCTCTTCAGGAAGTTTCATGACTGAAAGTGAAAGTGCAGTCTGGAGGGAGTTTGTGCATTTTGGAGTTATGGACCCCTCTTCTTGCCACACCTGATGGCTGGCTATCGACGCGACGCTCTGTGTCTCGTGGGGCCTGGCTCGGGCATCCCCTGGTTGTACATTAATGCTAAGTGGAGTTATTAACTACAAGCTTATTCTAAACTATTCACTAAAACGAGAGGCTAATTGACATGTCGGTATACATCCTGTCTGCACGGTTTTGGGAACTACCAATCCATTTCTGCTCAGCGGAGAAGAGATACCACTCCGTTTCACACTTAACCGAATATGTAGCATCAAATTGTATCCTTTGGTTGCATCAGTGATGATTTAATTATTATTTTTTAAAATAGATACGTTCCTAATGTAAAAGATTGGTGCTACTGTAACAGGTATCCTGAAAAAAACTGCAAATGTGAGTAATGTCTTTAATATTAGATTCTTTCAAGTCCTCTTTCACCTCATTGTCAATGGTGAATTACATCTTTTTCGTTTTGTTATAATTACTTTCTTCCCTTGTTTGGATTCATAAAATAAAAACAAAAACAAAAAATTAGAAATTTCATGTGGGAAAAAAATTTGGAATTTTGAGCCACTAACAACCTACCGCCTTCATTGCCGCCACCACCTACCTCACCATCACCTCCCTGCCACCGCCACAACATTTAAATCTACAAAGCACCACCTCTCCCTGGACGCATGATGTGAATATCATAATCCACTGCCTTTTTCATAATCTGTCTGTACTCCTGTAAAATCTAAAGTAGGAAACACGGTTTTAGTATTTCGAATTGTTTTGCAATATAGAAGCTACTTGAATGATAAGAAAAACTGTGTTTAAATTATAAATACAAATTATGTAATGAGTGGTGCTATTGTCACCCAGTTTCTATTTTCTCCTATCATTACACCACCGCCTACAAATTCTACTCATCTCATCCCCTATAGTTTCTAAATTGCCCGTACTCATTCCTTCTATTTTTTGGGCAGTCAAACTTTAAGCAGATCAAGAGAGAGAGAGAGGGTGGGGAGATGGGTGGTTTGTGTGCTGCGTCTTTCTTTTTTCAGATTTCTCTTTCATTTTCTGATTGGAATTCACATGCCAAAATATAGTTGTTGGGTTACTAGGTGTGAATAGAATATCTATATAAAGTAAAATATTCTTATGGTTAAATTTTTTGAGTATAAATCGATTGGGGAAGGAAGATTTACAGAATTTCATTGGGTAACTCGGGGTTTTGAACTTTTGCCCACATGAGTGGAGGTGGAAGAGCTTAATCAACTGAGCTATAATGTTTAAGGTATTAAAAAACTATACCTACTGGCCTTATTTAGATAACTCAAAATTACCATTATTTAATAAATAATTTGAAAACACAACTGCTTTATTTTAAAAGAACAAATACGTAAAAAAGGTCTATTACAAAACAAGTAATTACTAAAAAAGAAATAAAAGTTCAGATCCAACAAAAATTATCCATATATAAAGATACAATAAAAGAAGAGATATTTAGTCATATACCCATTCTTAGCACTAAAACTATAAATAAACCCTACACCATTTAATTTCTATAAACAAGCCCAAAAAAAATCAAAAACTAGTCATATACCCATTCTTAGCACTAAAACTATAAATAAACCCTACACCATTTAATTTCTATAAACAAGCCCAAAAAAAATCCAAAACATGACAGCTGGCCCTATTGAATTTAATTTTGATTATTAAATTACTTTGATGCCCTATTGAGTGTTTTGGGTTTTTTTTATGAGGTTTTGGGGTTGGATTTGTTTTAAGAAATCAATGGCAGTTTTGTAATTTAAAATAAGTTAAAAGCTTTTTTGTTATGGGGATATGATTTCCCCACTCTCCTTTTCTCCACTTACACTTGCTTATGCTTTTTAAATACTTTTAATCAATTTTGTTCTTTCTCTTTCCTATTCTATCCTTACCCTACATTAATTTCTTTTTACTTCACTTTTATATTAATTCTTTTTCTTTATATTTAATTTTTCAACTTGCACTCCATTTCAGTATTTTTTTTCTTTAATCGAGTAAGAAATTAAGAGTTTTTTCCCTATGGAGTGTAAGTTGGAAAATTAAGTATAAAAAGAAAGAAATAATATAAAAGTGAAGTAAAAAAGAAATTAATGTAGCATAAGGATAGAATAGTAAAGAGAAAGAACAAAATTGATTAAAAAGTATTAAAAAGCAAAAGGGAGTGTAAGTGGAGAAAAGGGAAGTGGGGAAATTAGCTCCCTTTGTTATGTTGTAAATGAGTTTTGGGTGTGTTTCTAAAGTTCTTTTCATATAGGATTTTTTTATAATTTAGGCTCCTGTATTGGGTATAATAGTGAATCTCTCATAAAAGAATTTTAAAATTGGTCGAGAAACTATAATACAAGTGAAATGACTTTTAAGTAATGGAACTTCAAATGATGATATTTGTAAAATAATTTGTTTGGTTAACCTATTCAGGAGACGAGATTTTTCCAATATCTCTTGTTTAAAAAACACAGGGTTTATTGGGCACTTCTAAATACTTCCTCCAAACACAAATGTTGGTCACCAATGACAATGAGGTTTTAATTGGATTGGCTCTTAAGCTTTTGGTGTGCTCCCAAGTGACCTGAATTCAAGTTCCGATCGTACCTGTGTGTGTGAGTCTTTTCCCACTCCTCTTTCCTAACTTTGGCATAAAAACCTTACCAAATTCTTCATGGGAGCAAATTTTTAAAGGAAGGGGTTGCAAATTTCCATAACATTTTCGTTGGTGGGCGAATCTGGCCTCCTCTACAAAATTCCAAATGTGAAATCAGGTTGCTGTCATTGTTTCTATTCAACTTCTAAAGCTGCCATCTGCATATGGTTGGAGGTTTTTTTTTTTTTTTCAATGCTTGAAAGTGACTTAAAGCGTGTGCAATCTGTTTGTTGCCTCAGTCAGTGGTCACTCCCTCGCTCGGTACTTTGAAATTCATCACCATTTAATTTCGAGTCTCCTCAAATTAAATCTCGTTTCTTTCTTCCTTCCATAAATTAATTTTGGATTATCACACATATACTTTCCATATATTTTGATTGAAAATTGAATAAAAAGGAAAAAGACAGATGTATTAATATCTGGCTTTGTGCATAAAAGTAAAAGAAGAGATTGAGATTAAATTACTGGGCTAAGGTAATTGTGACTGTGAGCAAGACGACAGACATTACAGGGGAGAGAGAGAGTAGGAAAGAGTGGGAAGGGTTGCCAATGCTATAATATGCTGCATATGAATGCAAAAATACACTGCAATTAATTACAGGGGAGGGGATTGTCTAAGCCCCCCTTTTTTTATTTATGCAACAAATGAATTATTATGCTTGCTTTTATATGAAATTTTAATTTTTTTTTCCTTTCTTAGTCTAACAATGTGTATATATGCTGCTTTTCCTTTCGTTGCTTTTATACCTGCTGAGCAAGTTGAGCAGCTGAGCACTTCGAAGTGCAGAAAGAAGAATCTTGCCAACTTAATTTCAATCAATCATCTCTTGAGAGAGAGAGAGAGAGAGAGAGAGAGAGAGAGCAGCAGCAGCAGCACCGGACCGGAGCACATCCGATCAAAATCATGCCTTACTCTCCCTGGGACATACCTATGCTCTCTAATCCCAATGAGTATTCCAACTTCCAATGTTTTCTTCAATCTATAACGCCCTCAGTCCCTACTCAACAACAGCCTCCCAAGGTAACAATTCTCTTGTTTTCAATCTTGTTTTTACATTTTCTTTCTTGTTTTACGTCTTGGTTCTTTTTCAAATGAAGTTGTTGTACTTGAATCTTTTTTTTCTTAAATAAGAGTAATTTTGGATTATTTAAAATTTTAACTATAAAAACCCTTTTTCATAGATAGACTGTGTTATCAAAAAATTAATTATTCATTCATTCATTCATTCATAATATGTTGAATAATTCATTAAAATGATTTCATCTTTTGATTCATTATTTCTCATTTCTATCTCAGTTGTCTCTGAATATAATAAGATGTGAAAAAGCACTCCCAAATAGACTCTAAAGTAGTTTACAAGTAGCTAGGAGTCACTTTCCCAAATCTCCACTTTTCATATAAAAAGAAAAATATAAAGGGAAAAAAAACTCAACTTTTCATATAATATTTATTGTTTTTGGTTATTTTAATAAACTTTTTTTTTCTTCTTGTGAATATTTATAAATATATTGGTAAAAACCTTTTTCATAGATAGACTGTGTTATCAAAAAATTAATTATTCATTCATTCATAATATGTTGAATAATTCATTAAAATGATTTCATCTTTTGATTCATTATTTCTCATTTCTATCTCAGTTGTCTCTGAATATAATAAGATGTGAAAAAGCACTCCCAAACAGACTCTAAAGTAGTTTACAAGTAGCTAGGAGTCACTTTCCCAAATCTCCACTTTTCATATAAAAAGAAAAAGAAAAAGGAAAAAAACTCAACTTTTCATATAATATTTTTTGTTTTTGGTTATTTTAATAAACTTTTTTTTTTCTTCTTGTGAATATTTATAAATATATTATAACATACAGATTCCTATGCAAATGCTAAATGGGTGCCTTTCGCAATCCCTTGGCAATAGCGGTATCGCGTGTTTCTCCTTGAGTGACCTTTGGAAGTTTTACAAGGATTGGAGTTGCTTTGGTGCCGGTGTCCCGATTCTCCTCAACAGCGGCGATAGCGTCTTACAATACTATTCTCCATCCTTATCTGCTCTCCAAATATATACTCGGAAACCCGTTGATTATTATTCCAGGTATTTGAAAAAGTATTATCTCCTTTGTTTCTCGAGCTCAAAACTCTCCGATTAATTTCTGATTCGCTTGCTATTCTTCTGGTAACAAGGTTAGGGATAAGCTCTGCACCGAAACTCGAGAGTGACTCTTCAGATGTCACTTCGGATGATTCTACCAGTGACCATGCGCTCTCATGCCAAACAACTGATCGCTTTGGCCACCTGTATTGCCAGTACAATGAAACAGCCAGTCCTTATGTTAGAGTTCCGCTCACCGACAAGGCAAATATCCCAATAACCCTCCATTTCTTCATTACAAGTTTTCGAATTCTATCGCCTTTTTTTTTATTTTTTATAAATTTCCCTTGAGAAAAAGTCAACTTTGATAACTCTTATTGATCATATATTCAATGGGATGTTTGATCAGATCAATGAGCTAGCTCAGAATTATCCTGCTCTGCTGAAGTTTCAAAGCGTGCAGCTTTCTCCCTATAGCTGGATGGCTGTTGCGTGGTATGCACGATTTTTGCTCTTGTTGCTAGTAATTTTCGATTGAAGATTGCGATACTAATCTTTCTACTTATCAGTATAGAGTATATTGCGTTTCCATTTGCAGATCCCTTCAATGTTTCTTAGTATCTTGTTTTTCCACTTTGGCCTTTTACTAGTATCTTTGACTTCTTATGTTTCCTTGATCAATGAAAAGAAAACCCCAGGAAGCTGTTTCATAAACTATAATCCATGTTAAGATGAATGTAGTTGCCTCTGCAAGACAAACTACAAACAACTGGAGTTAACTCTAGTTATTATTTGTCAACAGTACAGACGTTACAAAAAAAGTAATTCATTTTTAGTGTCACTAGGTAGGACATTGCAACTTCAACTCTCATAGGAAACATCTTTTGTGTGCAATGAGAAAAATATTAGAACAATATCTTACTCTCAACCTGACGTACTTTTCACCATTGTTTACTTTCGTTTCATATTTTGTCTTAAGAGATACAAATATAAGAATTTTACAAATGATTCTTCATTGTTTATTAGGTATCCTATCTACCAAATTCCATTCACAAGGAATGCGAAGGATTTGTCTGCATGTTTCATCACGTACAACACATTAGCATCTTTTCAAGGTAAAAATGTATTCCTCTCTCTCTCCATTGTTGGGTGAGAATTTAATCTCTGTTGTTTATTTCTATGCATTTTTTGTTTAGTTTTCTAAGTATAACTACATTTATATTATACCTTTTGTTGTTTTATACATTTAATTGATCTGGTAGCTTGTCTCACAATCTTCAAAATCTACTATGTTTGATTCCTGTAAGTTATATGAGACAGAACGGTTTTCCTTTGATTTTAATCAATTATGAATAATCAATTATGGTTTTATGAATATGCAATTAAGAACTGATCAAAGGTGGTAGTTAAAATGAAATATCCCTGTAAAGTGATTCTTGCATATGTAACCGGCATTTAATCCTAGGAACCAAGCTCATCAATCAAACATTCATATGTATTAGCAATCTAATCAGTGCCTTTTCCTTTGGATCATAAATCTTGTCCAAAGTATACATTTCTTAATCCTTTGGTATATATGTATGCTTATAACAGAACCTATCTTTAATGTGTTTGTACTGGGAGAACTTTCCCTAATGAATGTGTATATATATATATTATATACATATACTTATTATAGTATATGTATATAAATAATATATATATGTATAGGGAATTCATCTCTTGCTAGATACTTATGTTGTCTGAACCCACACAACAAAATAAGAATCCACTTGATAAATAGTTCTGGATTCGCAGACTGGTAACATAATATGCTCAGACTTTTTTGGAAGAGAACGTTTTCCTTATAAATGTACATGTATATGCATATATAGATCACCATGATGATTATCCACACGAGAATACAAATTTAAAATGGATTAATAGAGACACGTCCCTCTCTTTTTGGTGTTGTCTCCTTTCTTACATATCTACCAAAGTGTCTGAAATCCGTACAAACTCATGTCCTATAACAGTAAATGTAGACTAAAATTTTACATAACTTTTAGAGTTCCAAAGAAAAGATTCTTAGTGTGAAAACCTTCCCGGACCATGTACTAAGAAAGATGTCAAAAGAAAGTTACATCAAAAGAAAACCTTATTTATTACAAATATTGACCGATAACAAGTTGTACTATAATAGAACAAATTGAAATGGTTTTTTTATTTATGGAAACTTAAGATGGTTTTTAAACTGTCTATCAATACACATATCAAGTAGAAAGATAAATGTGCTAGGCTACGAAATTTGTACGTCGCTGATGAATAGCTTCATTTTGAGTGAACCTATTTAGGGGCGTATATAGAAGAAATGATGTGCATTTATAGAAACAAATGCACTCACTTTCCCAAAGTGTTGTATGGAAATGTCGTTCACCCCCCTTCCCCCCAGTGAACTACGAACTGGTTCGATTGTCCCAATCGCAACCCAAATCGTAGAAACTAACATCCTAGATGATTGTAAGGTTTAATAGATTTGCAAACTCAAATCGTAAAAAAACAAGGAAAAATGACCCATCTCTGTTGTAGG
Source organism: Prunus avium (assembly GCF_002207925.1). The sequence goes on along the minus strand of NW_018922057.1, from coordinate 78,977 downwards.
CATCAATGGTTGATGCTTGTGATTCTGGGGCGTTGGGTGACTTAGGGCAATCACTGTTCCATCTTCATCCAAAGTTCCAAAATTCAATGTCTGGTGATTCTTCAGAAAGCGGGAAGAAGATGAGCTTTCAGTGACTCTTGACAGTTGAGGAATAGGAAGAAGATGAAGATGGGTAAGTCTGAGGTAAACTGTCTGACTTGAGAGACGAGAAGAATATGAGTCTGCGACTCTGTCTTGACTCTTGAGTATTGAGTCTATTAACTACTGAGAAATCAGAAAAAGAAAATAAAAATAGAGAATGTGAAAGAGGGAGGTGCTGGAGGAGATGTTTCGGCTTCCAGTTCCAAGGGGAAGGTGCATGCATGGAGAAGTCTCCATTATGCAGTAATGGGGTCTCAAACAAATTGCGGCCTGAAATTCCCTACCGACTATGCCAACACCCAACGAATCCGTACAATAGAAATTACCGAACCTGTATCCATTCCACGTACTGTATCGTTCCCCGTACGAGGTAACATTAATTACACACAACTCTTGGTGCATTTACACTTGGTATTACTGAATGTTCAGAATATTACTAATGACAGTAGGTTTTCTATAATTGACAGAAGTCGTTGAAGCGTTTGAAAATCAATGTTACCAGATATACACCACAAGTTGTGTAAGTATCATTTTCATATTTATTTTAATGAAGAGCATGTAGTTGGTAGAGGAAATGGGTCCATAGAAATGCTAACAGTATGATAGGATGGCCTGTAGAGCGTGATTTGACTGATATGATTGCAAAATTAGATGCGGCAGTGGTTTTTGTAAACTTAGGGTTGCAAATAAAATTTATTTGCTGGTGCTCTTTTGTTCTTATTTTCCTATTTGTTATCTTCAACTGTTACTAGAATGAAGATGTTTTGGTTTTGTTTGACAGTCTGTTGAGAATTTTTATACATGTTGAATATATCAGAATTGTTGGTTGCCTTTTTCTTTGATGAAACAGTTGTACAGTGTTTTTAATAAACTCTTCGGACGTGAATTCCTTAATGTATGTATGTATGCATTATAATCATTAAATTCCCAATTCCTTCTACAATCGTTTTGTGTATATATATAGTTGGATAAGAAATAGATTAAGAATTTCACAAGATAATATTACGTGAATATAGGAATAGGTGGTTTGGTCTAAAGTTAGACAGCTCCAAACTACTCCTGAAATATGTCGATGATATTGAAGAATAAAATAAAGCTTCAAAACCAATAAAGTCATTGCAAATTTGGAGAAGTATTCCAGGGAGCTAGGTGGAGTAAGGTAACAAAATAATGACTCATGTAAGCTTCAGAAGAATCGGAACAAAGTATCAGAAAGAGGAATTAATTGGAGTGCATCAGAGTGTTTAAAAGAATTTAATACTCACCCACTATTGAGGTTTCACAATTACATCGAAAAGAAAATCAAACTGAAATAATTTCACTACTGATGCAATTACTACAAAGAAGTTTATGTAGGTAATTATGGTTAGGTGAGACTATGGTTTATGTGCTTTGATAAAATGATTGTTGAGCATACTAAAAGATGGAGGATTATATAACACACTCCAATTACCATCATGGGGTTAGTTGGATGGTCAGGCCCATGGTTTGCTCCCATGTGGTCTGAGTAGTGTTTCCCGCCTCCCAAAGATTGTAGGGTTCGACCGGGGCCACAGTTTCAAAGCTGTGTCCGCAAAGCGGGTTGGTGGATTTATGGGTACCAAAGAAAGAAATTTTTTTTATTTTTTATAAAAGGCCAACTGAATGAATATGAAGGAAATATTCCAATTTTGTTCACAACAATTATGACTACTCTAGCATTACCCAATTGTATAAGAACACAATCAGATAAAGATATTGTCATGATCCCAAATAATTCAAAGCATTGAATTAATTTTGTTGGTCAATCTTTTGCTACATTTGGTATCAAAGCAGCTTGCATGGCGAAACTGATGCCAAGACAGGGCCCCTAAACTTATTAACTAGAACTGGTACAGTGTAGCCATCACAAATATTGGAAAGGGCTACCTACTTTCAGAGTACATGGTTTAAATGATGAAAAGGTCTACCTTGAAGAAGGCTAACTGAAGAAGACTAACTGGAGAGGACTGTAGAGAGTACTCCGTTCAGTAAAGTTGTCTTGATGCGGCAGGAAGACTACCTGCCACCAAAGTGAAAGCTATCTAGACTGAAACTGTTCCTGGAGTAGAGCAAGAGTCGCTTTGGCGTGACGAAAAGGCTACTTTTCGCCAGAGAAGCTACCTAGATTGGAGCTACCTAGGATGTTGTTTGCAGTCTTGCAGAAGCATGATCATGAGTACTTAGTTGATCTAAAATAGTGATGCAGGGCAGCGGCTTATAGCTGCTGTCCAGCGATCCAAACATACCCAAAATACAGAGAATAGAAGAATAAAGCTATAGAATAGAAGTTGGAACGAAGATAATTACGTTTAGGGCAAAAATCGCAAAAGAAACTCTATAGACTAAAAGTCTGGAATTATATTCATTAAAAAACTCCATACAAGAGTCTCTTAGTAGCCTATTTATACTAGAATACAGAAAACCTAACTGACAAGGGAAATTAAAAACCAAAATAGGAAATTAAATCAAATCCTAGTAAGAATAGGAAAACAAAAAAGTAACTAATAATTTAAAGTAAAAACCCTAGCCCAATTGACTAACGACCCAAGTACTCTTGGAAAATACTCATACTCGAGTCTAAATCGTTATCATCAAAGACTCCCTGGAGTTTGAAACTGAATTCTTCCTTTCCAAACAAAGAGGTATTTTGAATATTACGACCATTCTTGAACACTTATGTTTATTTTCTTGCATCAATTCCACCGCATTGAGAAGAATTCGTCTTCGAATTCAAATGTTTTGATGAAAACTATCTAAACAGAACCTCTGCTTACATAAACTGTCCATAGAACTTTGACCTTGAAATTGAACCTTCCCACTCCAAAGAAATAGATATTTAGAATATTTGATCCTTTTGGAACAGTTCCAATTATCTTATGCAACCAATCTCTCAGCCCAAAAACACTTAGATTGACACAATCAACAAAGGTCTTGGCAATGTTCAAACTGAAAGCATCAACACTAAGAAAATCAACATACTTAGAATTAGTAGCTTCTAAAGCATGCACATGGTCTCAAAAATTTAGGGTTATTTGCTCATCTTCAAAGATTCCTTCCGTACTTTATTGTATCACCTTTCCTTCAAACTTGTATGGATTGTGTTCCTCCAAATGATTAGACCCAACCTTCTCTTGATCCATTGCCTTCAAGATTACGTTAGATTCAACTTTTTTAACCTCACCAAATACCTTGTCAAAAGATTTCCCAACCCCAAAACGAACTTCACAATCGTCTTCAAAACAACGATCAAATATGGGAGGGATATCCAAATTTAGGAAACTAATTGAAGAAGTAGAGCAAATCACTCCTTCCAATCCACCTTGATCACCATCACCATAGTTTCCAGCTTCATGGAAGGGGTTTACATCTTCTTAAAGGTCATCCTTATGACGACCTTCGAGTATGTCTAAGGGTTCACGGTTGCGCTTAGGAATCTCCATATAGGCATCCGTGCGTTCCTATCATTGGAGGGCTTGCACCGCTCTCGACAAATCTTCGATCATACGCCACATCTCAACCATCTCTGTTTGTTGGGCTTGGTTCCTTCGTCCACAACCTCTAGCACGTCTAACCATGGTGTGGAGCAAAGATTTAACCTGGCTCTGAAACCAATTTGATGCAGGGCAGCTGCTATAAGCTGTTGTCCAGTGATCCAAACATACAATAGAAGGATAAAGCTATAGAATAGAATTTGGAACAAAGATAATTGAGTTCTAGGGCAAAAATCCCAAAAGAAACTCTATAGACTAAAAGTCTGGAATTATATTCATTAAAAACTCCATACAAGAGTCTCTTAATAGCCTATTTATACTAGAATCCAGAAAACCTAATTGACAAAGAAAATTAAAGACCAAAACAGGAAATGAAATCAAATCCTAATAAGAATAGGAAAACGAAAGGAGTAACTAATGATAGAGTTTGAGCTCTTTTGGCTTACTTTTAGCCACACGGGGTGGCTATCCACGTGTCCCAAGGTGACGTCCATTTTAACCAAGGCCCTGCTTCCTATTCGTATCAACCAGATCAGGTGATAGGGGGCAATAGTGTCGAGACCATAAAGAGGTGACTTAAAGTAAATAGAACCCTAGCCCAATTGACTAACTTCCCAAGTACTTTTGTAGAGCCCTATAGATGCCCCTGCATGAAATAATCTAGTAATAAATACAATTAATACAACAATAGGCAATTTCTTTTGTAGTTTAATTTATTTTTTTTTGGTGGCAAAAAGGCTACCTGCTGCCCCAGAGTAAAAGCTACCAACATTTGAGCTGCTGAAAAATGTTGCCTGCAGACGTGGTGATCTAATGCTTGCTCAATCCAACAGTCCATTGGATAAATGTTAATGGTTAATTTGTTTTGTAGTTGATTTCGACCATGTTTCCATAGGGAGTGCTTGGAGTTTTTCGTTTCCTTGGGCATTTGAAAAAACTGTTCTCACATTATGTGTAGCTTTTAAATGTTTAGGACCACAACACTTATCCTTTACATTAATGTATTCTATGAGAAGGGACTTGTCTTTTCTAATTTTAAGGGCATATGGGGAATTTTACTCAGTTTATTACAGGTTTTTATTTTTATTTTGTGGTTATTTGATTGTGGTATATGTTGCCACGTGTTCGCTTATCTTGGTAATAAATCCACCTGTGATTCATCAGTGGTTGGATATATGTAATTTTTTTAATAGTATAAGATGAAAATTTACTGGGAGCTAGCTTGCAGATTCTCATAACATGGGAGCCTTACGAAGTTAACATGTTCTTGTAGGAAGCAAGTTGGGTGCTCCAAAATCAATTTACATTTTACCAGCATAAGAGAGAGTATAAAGTGGTTGAAATGAGATGATGAAAGCATTGATTAAATGATTATCAGGATTTAGTGAAAATTTGTTGTAGGAACGTTATATATGTGAAACCTCTTTCTGTGTGCCAATTCCATGCTTGATTAACTAAAAGGCCCTTCTTCCTTTAACTATTGTGAAATCTGTCATTATTTCTGCTTTCTTTCCATGGTCGTGTAAGTCCTTACCAATTAGATCTAAGTTTGCATTTGTTTGTGTGACATCTCTGTGTGTAAAAAGGGCATTCCTTTTTTATTTGAAGTAATGTGCATGTACTTTATTTCTTTTACCATGCCCCAATTAATCTAGTTTTACATATTAAGCATATTTAACCGCTTTTAACAAAGCATGGTCTTTATTTATATAAGTCCACAGTGGCAATAGGTTGGAGCAGTTCTCTTGAAAATTTTAAAAAATACCATGCCTCTTATGCAAAGTATACAAAGGCCTAGTGGCTTACTACTCTGTCTATTCTGTTGATGGTAGTTGCCTGTTACTCTTACTTTGGGAGAAAGTTTGATCTTACATGTTATATGCTATCATAGGTAGAAGCTGATAAACCATATACTTGAATGATCCATTATCGGTGAGTTTTATGATGAGATCAAACTGTCAGAAGTTTTGTAACTGTTGTAACCAAACTTTCCTTTTTTTCCGTTGTTGGTTCTTAGGACTCCCATATACCATATTGGAGGAAGATGAGAAGTTTCAAAGCATTAATACTCTAGGAAAGGAATGGGGAGGCAGGATGCTGGAAAGAGATAGCAGAAGAGGTGAAATTGCTCTTCCTCCTTTTGCAGTGGCTACTTATAAGATGTATGGGGAACTCTGGACCAATCCTGAGACTTCAGACAAGGAAAATATTGCCTCTTATCTGAATGCTGCAAATTCCTGGCTGAAACATTGCAAATTCCAGCATCATGACTTCAATTTCTTCATGTCTCGTAGGTAGTGATGTGTCCATCCTCATCTAGCCTTTTTTTTTTCTTCTTTCTTTATTTAAAAGAGTCCTTACAAGATCTAACTTGAAACTTGGAGCTAGTTCAGGAAAAAGTGCAACCGATTCGGTGTTAACACATTGATAATATTGAAAACTCATGTTGAGGGTACAATTGATCACAAATAATCAGTTTGATGGGAAAAAAAAGCGAATTTCATATCTATTGTGTTCAGAGGGGCCTGGTGGCGTTCTGTTTGTGGGTGCTGCATTTAATTGCTGTAAATGTGAAATGTTCTCTTATTTCCAGAACTTAAGTGACTAGAAGATACAAGCTTGTCAGTTAGGAACACGGGGCTTGTAGCTCAAGTGGTTAAGAATATTTATCTCTGCACCTAAGGTCTTAGGTTCGATTCCTCCTCTCCCAATTTCACTTGCATAAAAATTAAAAAGTTAAGCTTTTCAGTTGTCACTGCTCCTGAAGGGACATACGAGCTAAGCATGTCTGAGCTTTCTCTAACTTGAACTTGGCAGGATAATTTTGTATGAGCTCCCGAGGAGTTTAAGCTCAGGTTCAGCTCAAAGATTGATGCTCGAACATGGCTTGACAATAACTAAGCTTGTGCCTAGCTGGAGCTTTACTTCAGCTCAACAAACTTAACTTAAAAACTCGGGCACAAATAATTTGAACTTGAGCTTGAATTTGATATTAATTTCAGTTCGCTTAACTGATTACCAGTCTCTCAGGCATGCGCTCCCGCACATGTGAAGAGGCTTTTTTCCCTAATGAACAACCATTATTGATCAAAATCGGGAGAACAGAATGTGAAGCGGCTTTTCCTAATGAACAACCATTATTGATCAAAATCGGGAGAACAGAATGTGAAGCGGCTTTTCCTAATGAACAACCATTATCGATCAAAATTTGGGAGAATAGGGAGTGCGGGTGATGCAAAACAATTAGAAAGAATGGTTGATTCAGAGCTCAGTATCCTAAATATCACTAACATTTTTTTTATACTAGGGCTACAAATAATTTGACACAAACCAGCCCTGTTGAATATAGAATCATTCAACATTGACACAAAACTTGTATATTCTTGTTGAATGTCGGACTGAAGTAGATGATAAATGGCCCAGTGGATAGAGCAAAGTAGCTGAGGAAACATTCCAACAAATAATTTGGGATTAGCAAAGTAGCTCAGGACGCTGCAACATTAGTCATTTTCCTTCTACCCGAGTCCGGCCTATGAAACAGGGCAAAATAATCTCATTCGTGATTTATTGTTGCTATTATAATCTGTCAGAAGCTGCATCAATGCAACTCTAGCAAAGGATTAGGCAGGCTACCCAGAAACTCAAGTTACATACCTGTACGGACTTTTGCTTAAACAATCCCAGTTAACAATACCAAAAGAAGGGGCGACTCTAATCCGCAAAACTTCCAAAGAATCAAATTTTGAAATAGCACTTTGTTACATACATTTCTGCATAAATCTTGAGCCATTTAAATCCATCAATTTAAGAGATTGGTTAAACCAACAAGATGAACCGCATATTGCTGAAGAGGCTTAAGAGTAGTAATAACAGGAATAATGACAGGAGAATAAAATACAATCAATTGCAGTTGAGAAACGAGCTGCCGGGCTAATGATTATTAGATAATATAATGTGTGTGAGAGAGGGAGAGGGAGAGGTTATAGCCTGATATACATGATGGATTATCCATTGATCATATTCAAAGGTAATCGAACTCGTCCTCCTTGAGATGGGCGAAGAACTTGACAGCGCCACGTCCTTCAACATCGACAACGAACTGCACCTTATAAGGGAGATTGGCTGAAATCCGCTTGCCCTTCCAGAGCCCAACGTACTGCTTGAGCTCACCTTCCATGCCAGTGATTTCCACCTCTGGTACTCTGGGCACGTGGTACACCTTCAGAGGCGCCTTCACCTTAACCCTAGCTCCGATCTTGGGGGAGGCGACGGCTTCATCTGATGATGTTATGTCGGCAGAGGAAGCATAAGAAGAAGAAGGAGACGAGGAGTCTGATCTGATAGCGACCTCGCAACTAATCCTTCCACTTTTCCTCCTTGGCCTTGGGCAGTGGGCGAGAGCGCTTGGAGTGAGTTTGTGATGTGAAAATGAAACTGCCCAACAAGAAGGGAAAGAGAATGATAATGATTTCATGCGTCCCGCGTCTGCCGCCGTACTCATGGATGAAGAGGCTGCTATGGCTGTGGATACTGTTCCTATACTCATGTCTGCTCTGTCTTCTGTATATCTTATCTAAATTCTCCGTTGAGACACCCAACCAGTCGTCTTTTGTTTCCTATTTCCCAATCCCAATCCCAATCCCAATTCAATCTCCAAAACCCCCTACCCCACACCAAAATACTTCTTGCTAATTTCTTATTATTTTTCCCCTTTTCCCTTTATCATGTGGAGGTGTGGACTTGCAATCTCTACTCTCACTCGTCAGCTGCCACCCACTTTTCTTATCTCTTATTCCGTCCAACGGTGAGATTTCTAAGAAGGCAAACCAACGTTCTTTATTATTATTATTATTTTAAAGAATTAATTACATTTTACTCCACAATAGGGGTGGGTATGGTTGGGTTGGGTCGGATTTAGTCTCAATCTATAACTCAACCCAATATAAAGCAGTTATGATTTATTAGATTCAAGATCAGCTTATTAGTAGCCCAATCCAACTCAATTTTTTTGTAATCGGATTGGGCGGCTCATTTTAGGCCAATCCAACTCACTATGATCAAGTTGGATGGTTCGGTCGGATTGACTCGAAATTGTGCCCACCCCGACCCTGCAGGTTAGAGTAATTATCAAAAGGTTTATTAGTTAAAATACCCCCTCAAACATTGGTCAAATCCCAATTTCCCCCCTAAAACTCAAAGTGACCAATTGCCTCTTTGACTGTGGTTTCGTAGTTCACTTTGCCCCTATTGTCAACTCCATTCCAAACTTCGTAAAAACACCCTAAGGATGACTTGGCAAATTGTGGAACCCACCCCTATTCAGAGGCCCAAATAAAAAAAGGTATTGATTTTCCCACTCCTTTTTTATCCATTTACACTCCATTTTTCTAAACAAAAAGGAGTTTAAACTCTTGACCTCCAACCTCCAATACTCAATTATAGCGGCTTACCACTAGCTCACGTGGTGTTCTTGTATTATCCATGTACAATGATGGCATTTATTATGTTCTTAAAAGAATTTTTAAAATGTTATTAAAATGATAGTACTATAATATAACAATATAACCCTATATGTCCCATTACGACTCAAACAAGCTCTTGGTTACAACTTATAGGATCTTACAGTAAGTGGTTCATCTCATTTTAACATAAAACTAAGTCATTTGAGAATATTTGACCCCTTAAATGGATTAAATCCATCATTTCAACATAAAATATAGTCATTTGAGAAGATTTGACCCCTAAAATTAACTCTCTCTTGCATTTACCTTGGGTTTTGTGTCCCACTACGACTCAACACAAGCTTGTCATTACTACTTAAAGGATCTTAGAGTAAGTTGTCGATCCCATTTCAAAAAAAGACTTGAGTCATTTGAGAAGATTTGAAAGATTTTTGGGGTCAAATCTTATCAAATGACTCAGTTTTATGTTGAAATGAAACATTGAGTCAGTTTAGAGGGTCATATCTACTCGAATGACTCAATTTTATGTTGAAATTGGATCAATTAGTTATTGTAAGATCCACCTATATCTAACCGGTATGTTACATAGCGGAAGGCCACGGCTTTTGTGAGCGTTCAGCACAATACGGTATGGTATGCACCAGCATAAATGGGGTGCACAAGAGCCACTGGCACTAGAAATATTTAATTTCATTCCTTGCCTTTCCATGAGTATCAAAATCAAGTGTTGTCTCGCCTTTCCTTGCCTTGTTGAATTAAACTGTATAAAATTTTCAATTTTGGTTTCAGTTGTAAGGGAAAACCGAACTGTGCCCACTCCTAGTTAAGGCCCACAAATAAAGTTGGTTCCAAGTCTACTAGAGGTATATTAAGGCATTTGAACCAATAAATCGTTGAACTAAACCAAACCAGAAAAAATCGTTAAAATCAATTTCGGCTTGAACTGGTTTAGTTCCCAATCCTTAGCACCTAAAAACCGGACCAATTATATCTTGATATTTAACTCATTTTTCTTATGAATCTAATACCTAAATCATTGCTTTCTCATTTCTCTCACCCTCCCTCATTACCCTGTTAAAGCCTTGTGCTATTTTTAGCATTGTAAAAATGTTATCACATATTAATTGATATGGGTTAGACCAATTATATATTGAACAACTTAGGCTTAAGGGTCAAAAAATTTGGGTGATTTGAATTTGTCAGTACAAATGAATAGAAATATTACTAACTAAGAAATTATATATGTACTAGGCTTAACTCTTAATTTGCCCCCTGAACTTGTACCTAACTTTTGATTTATCCCTAT
>NW_018922057.1:14704-62783 GCF_002207925.1 Prunus avium | reverse complement strand
AGGAATAGGAAATAAACCATCTCCTTTGCTTGGGTATTTATTTATTTATGATGACAGGTGCCAACTGTGACCAATTTTTGCGAGCAGAAACTTTATTTTCTTTTACGTGTTACTTAATCCTTAAATATGTTCTGTTGAATATCAGTTTCTGTCCTTCCAAATGCTTCAGTTTCTTTTTTATTTTTTATTTAATTTCTCGCGGGGGTAGGGGGCGAAGTGGTTTGTGGATCTAATTTTGAGCTGGCCTGATCTTTTAATTTCAACAGATTGTTTTGCAGGCGAATTTTCCTGTTCCCCTTTGGCAGAAGGGGAATTCACCTGTTAACAAGGCCGTATTTCCTTGGGATTTGGGTCATGTTCACTGCTATCCCAGTGATTGTGAAATTATTTTTTGTGACATCAATCTTATTGGACTATCTTTTCACTCCCAAACATCTTCAACTATTACATTCAATCGGGGGAGATACGCTGAGCTAATACACGAGGCACCTGCCTGATCGGATCAGACATCCAACTATCATAAGTTTTCAACACCATACATATGATATTAGTAGAGGAGTCTTTTATTGAAATTAGCAGTCAATTAACACAGAATTTTCCTCCTCCATGGGTTAGCAAATGTTGACATGAAAAGTGATGACAGATGATTGCAGCAATTATAGTAAGATATACAAGTCCTCTCCTATACAACCACTTACTGTTTAAATAGTTGTATACATACTTTTATTCTTTAAATAGTCTCAACTTTAAATTTCAACATTAATATCGAAGGAATGAAGAGAGAACCAAAATCTCACCCTCCACTCAAATAAGCTTATTTGAGGGACGTCGATGTATGGCCCACTTTACATTGTATTTCATTAATCAAACTCGTCTATTTTATAAATAATCATTCAAAGATCATTGCTACCAAAACTCACTTGAATCTGATATCATTTGACTACTCATTTGAGTTATTGAAATTTTTATACTTTCTTGAAACACCATGTTCATTGATTTTGCAGGACACAATTGGATGTCAAAACGGTTTTCGATTTATCTAATTTTTTGCAAGGATGATCTATGAATATAGACTTAACAAATAAATTGTTTGAATCGTTGAAAAAAAAAATCATAAGGGAACCTAAAGGAAGTCATTCATTGATGGATTCCTTAAATTAGCTTAGTTGAGGGATAGTTTTGTATGGCCCACTTCACATTGTATTTCACTAATCCAAACCGTCTATGTTTTAGATAATCATTCAAAGATCATCTTTACAAAAAATCACTTCAATTCAATATCATTTGACCACTCAATTGTGTTATTGAAATTTTAGTACTTTCTTGAAGCACCGTGTTCATTGATTTTGTAGGATACAATTGGATGTCGAAACATTTTCTGATTTGTCTAATTTTTTGCAAGGATGATCTATGAATGTAGACACAAAAAATAGATGATTTGTATCATTGAAAAAATATTTGTAAGGGACCCTAAAGGGTATCCCTCAAATAAATAGAAGGGGACTGTATATATATATATACACACACACACACACATACACAAAGAGCTTCGGTTGAGGGATCCCTCAAATAAGTTTCGGTTGAGAGACACCCTTGTATGGCCCACTATGCATTGTATTTTAGTTATCTAAACCGTCTAGTTTTGAGATATTACCTCAAAGATTATCTCTACAAAGTTTCACTTGAATTCGAAATCATTTGACCACTCAATTAGATTGTTGTTATTTTCTTAAAGTACCATGTTTGTCTACTTTGTTAGTCCCAACTAGATGATTTTCAATTTGCCTTTTGTTTTTTTTTTTTGGCATGGATGATATATTAAGGAAGACTTGCAAAATAGACGGTTTGGATCATTGAAAAAAAAATTTGTAGCGGACCCGAATCCCTCAAATAAAATTATTTGAGAAGAACTGTATAGGCATAAACCCTAAATGAGTTCTTCTCTTATCCGTATGTATGCACATTAGAGTGCTGCTATTTCCACCCACCTGTCTTATTTCCCCACCCACCTTATTTTTAAATTTTTATAGACAAATTTATCCATTTGTAAAATGACTTTTAAGGACTATCTAATTTTCAGACACATGTTCAATAACTGAAAAAACAAAAACTAATTATTTAAAAAAATAAAAAATAAAAACCCAACAGCCACCAAATCTCCCCCACCCACCCGGCTTGTCAGCCATCCCATCCTGCCGGCGGCGACCCCTCCCCCACAGCCGACAAATCCTCCTTTCCTCTCTATATCTCTGTATCTAAAGACCTAACTTAGTCGAAACGTTGGTATGGAATCTCCTCAATCCCAAATCCCTACTTTTGCCCCTGCCCCCCCCACCACTCAACCACACATCCGAATCCCACCTCCTCTCTCCTTCTTTTCTCTCTTACCCTCTCTCTCTTCACCCTACTATCTGTCTTATCTTCCCCACGCCCCCATCCCCCCTCCCCCTCCTCCTCCTTTTTTCTCCTTAGTTCTCTCCTCCCTCTTCTCGACAGCCACCCCTATGAGTGAATTGATTCTTTATTTTACTTTCTTTGTTATTTGGTATGGTTTTAGGTTGAATAACTCAAAAGGGTTATTGGGTTTTGGATTGGCAGGGGGTTGAAGGCTAGCATGCTTTCAATGAAAGCAAGGGCATGCTGTAGGGACTTGGGACTAAAGGGTGTGTTTCGGGATTTATTTGGAATTGTGATTGAAGAAGAAGAATAAGAAGAGGTTGCTGGGTTTGTTTGGGTTTTTTTTATTTAAATTTTTTACTTGATTCTGTGTTTTTGTTGAAGTAATAATGAAAGGATATTTTAGGAATAAAGATGGGTGGAAAAATAGGATTATATTTTTTCAAATTTACATGGAGGGTGGGAAGATAAGGTGGGTGGGAAAATAGGACAATGGGGTGGAAATAGCAGCACTCGCACATTATTATTGTGCACACCATTGTAAACAGGAAAAGGTAATAAAAAATACATGACGTCCATGAAGATTCGATCATTGTCGTAAGGTTTGTTTCTTTTATATCGATATCATTTTAAAAGGATTTAACTGTACATTTCAAATCACAGTATTATCCTATTTGTGTGAAAAGTTAGCAGTTATGTTTATTTGTAATTGTCACGTGTATTTTTGCAGTTTTAACATCTCTAGAGTTTCATAATTTCGCCATTTAAAGGATTGTGCATTTTATGATTATATAGTTAGTTTTTACAAACAGTGTAATAATAAAATCATTATTTTTCTCTATTCTTTATTTTATTTCTCTTTCTGTACACTAATTGGGGTGCCTAGTGAGTATCATAACATTTTACATATATATATATATATATATATATATATATATATTACATTACATGAATTTAGATCAATACTGATTGACAAAAAAAATTGAATAAATACTAAATTACATGTTAGATCAATCAAATACTGATATTTCTATGTAATGATTCATCCTAACAAATTCGTCCATCTATATTAGTTAATTTATTAGTCTAGTTATTCTATCTTGGAAAATGTTCCGAATTCAATTTTCCCTTCCCATAAATCAAAGAAAAAGGAAAATCTCATTTCTAAAAATAATCTACCAAACACCTTTTTATAATTTATTGTATTTCTCCCTTGTATGAGAAAATGATTAAAAATTCCTTTACACAATTTGCAATGTTAAATAAGTTCAAGGCGTTTTAAATTGTTTCTTCTGGTTCATCGACATAACTGAGAGTGACATGAGAGTTATGTATGCAAAAATAGGACCGTGAGAGTTATGACATGAGAGTCAATGTCATTGTTGGAGAGTAATTGGACCTGCTTGTTCAATTTTGGAGGAGCTTGACCATTTTGTCTTCGTGCCCTCCTATTTTTCCTTATATGATAAGAGTGCTGCTAAACGAACCCTAAAATTAATTAGGTACACATCTAAGTACACCCTAATATTTTAATCAAAATATAAAATTAGGGTTAATCGTTTTATTAGTCCTTGAACTTAGACCCAATTTGCATTTGAATACCTTAATTTCCAAAATGGTACTTGTGGTCCTTTAACTTCACTTTCGTTAGGACAAATGGTCCTACCGTCAATTTTGTTAACTTTTTCTGTCAAATGCAGGGGCAAAATGGTATTTTTATATTTAAACCAAAAAAATGAATAAAAAATTATATCTTTAAAATAACAATAAAAGAAAATCAAATAAAAAACCGACCAAAAAAAAAATCAAGTTTAGGGGGAGTAGAAATCGAGATAGATGGGGAGAGAGAGTTTAATTTTAATTTTTTATTCATATTTTAATCAATTTTGATACAAAAATACCATTTGGACCCTGCATTTAACAGAAAAATTGACAGAAGTAACAGTGGGACTAGTTGTCCAAACGAAACTAAAGTTAAAGGACTACGGGTACCATTTTGGAAATTGAGGTACTCAAATGCAAATTGGGTATAAGTTCAGGGACTAATAAAACGATTAACCCTATAAAATTAACTAAATACACCATATTTAACTACCAAAAATTCCCTTGGTACACTCTAATCCTAAACGAGATTTCTCTTTTTACATGAATTTATGTCCTCTTTTTAGATTTTGGATTTGCATCAAAATCTTTAATTTCATAAGCTACTGTGAGAATATATTTGCTAACTCCTTTAATTCAAAGCTTGATTCTTGTAAATTCTGGTGACCGTCCACTTGAAGCAGGAACCAAGTTTGAACGCTGCCTGATTCTTAATTCTAATTTCAAGTTGAATAATGTTGGCCTAGTTCAACACCGCTGTCACAAATTTCTGATATATGTCAGTGACTTGTTGGGGCTTTCTTCCCAAATTGATACGTCCAATGATATGCTGGTCTATTTGGTGGTGTAGCACTTTTATTTAAATCTTCTCTGTGATTGATATAGCCAGCTGTCTTGTAATGTTCATCATTTGTTTACTGCACTAGGTTTTCTTCCCTTTAATTTGTGTGGGTCTCTTATAGGACCAGGAAGTTGTTTCAACATCTTTTCTACAAAGCTCTAATTTTTCGATGGAGGTTGATAAGTGTTTGTCTACCTGTTTCTCTCATGGCTTAGCCATTTCGTTCTCCACTTCTTTCTTTTGGTAGGCTTTTTTTTATATTAAAATTAGAGTCTACTTATTAAAATTACATTTGTTTTACAATTTAATATTTTTTTTTGGTCATTTAATATTAAGGTACATTAGTAATTCAATAAATAGTTTAGTAGTAGGGTGTACTAAGTTAATCTTTCTATTTGGATGAAAAAATTTCAAATTACATAGAATTCTAAAATGACGGAATTTAGATTTTCTTCATTTCAATTTCTGGCAATTGAAGATTTCAGTGTTTGGATTTATGTATGTAGAATTTTATAAATGACAAAAATTGAAAATTTCAATGTTTGGATAGCTCATGTAAATTATAAATGACACAAATTAAATATTTCAAAAGAAAAAAAAACTGATAACCAATATAGAAGGTATTCCTCAAAGTATAAAATAACATATCGTTTGATGAACTAAATAACTCAACTTAAACAAACAAAGCATATTAGCAACCCAAATCACTCCCCACGTGCAATAAACATCAGCAACATACTCTCTTTTTTCTTAATTGGGAGTGCCTTCAGCATCTGAAATTGTTTGTCATTTTCTATCAGCCAAGCACATGCTTTGAGTGGTTCATTTTCACTTAGACCTTATACTGCTTGTACTTCAGCATATACCTCTGCTGGATCAAGGTTCTTAGTATAAGAATAGATAAATTCTTCAAATGATAAAACCATTCTAGCAATCAAATCAGTAATAACATCTTTGACAACACCTCTTTCCTTTGTCGAAAGAAAATCAGAAGAATTTGATGCACGATTTATATGTGTGAATTAATATTACTTTCCGATTTAGTTGTAACTCACTACATGACACGAAGAGCCAACACAACAGACTAATAGTTGTAACAATCCAAGAAAACTAGAAAACAAAGCATATAGAAAGTAGAGAAGACAAAAGCATCACACAAAGCGACAAAGCTAGAAAACGAATATAGAGCTGCACTATTAACACACATCACACACCAATATCAATGGGCAGAGAGTATTTTGTTAAAACTTCCCAAAATCTAGCCATAGTGCCGCAAAGATCACAAAACCCATTCATAATAATATATTCATAAATTTAGTCAGAAACACCCAATTTTTATAGCCATTTTAGAAAGCATGGTAACCATAAAATAGAAAAACATAAATTGAAGGAGAGAAAGGCTTGAAGACTAACCTTTAGATTTGATCCAGAGCAACGTATAACTCAAGAAGAACCCCTTCTCCTTAGCTTGCAACTTTTTTATGATGCCTTTAAGCGACAAGGCTCGCAATCTCTGTTTTCCAGGGTTTTATCATAGGTTTTTAGCGTTGTTTTTTATAAGTTTGGCGCCTTTTTTTTTTTGTTTTTAATGAAAGTTTGGCAATTTTTTTTTAATTTTTAAATGTAAGTTTTGGCATACTGGAAAATATGAATTCCTGCACTATGAAAATTGTGAAATGACGCCTATTTTGGTGGAGATTAAACTCGGGAATTTGATGCCTCAATTTCCACGATTTTTTCCGCTCGTCATTTAATAAATTCCGCGCTTAAGTTGCCAAACAAGGGAATTTTCAATTTCTGCTCTTAAATTCCTGACTTTTAGCTAAATTCAGAGTTATTTTCCATCATCGAAACGGGAGGATTATGATTCGTTTAGCAGTATTCTATGATAAAACCCCTTTCTTGTATTGCTTTTAAAAATAAAATAAAAAATAAAAAAATTGTTTTGAATGAAGAATCGGAGAGAAGGGAAAGGGAGGTCTTATTGACCAAAAAAGAGAAGGGGAGGCGGGTCAGGAGAAAGAAGAGCGAGGTAGAGATGGGGTGCGCGTGCAAGTCCTTGTTCATCCAAGGAAGCATTACTCCACCTCTACCACCTAGTTACATCCGTGATAGAAATTCTGTTGCGCCACCGTCATCTGCTCTAAAATCCAATCCAGTGTTGTTGCCTTCGCTTAGTCTCAAAGCCTCACAATCTCACGCTCATGGACTGCCTTGGAAACGGTTTAATGCATATACTATCCTGCTGGACAATGGCGGTTGTGACTCTGGCAACAAAAACGGCGGTGGCGGCGGCGGCGGCGGCTGGAATAATCCATTTGAGTCATCCTCATGGTGGTGGCATGACGAAGGTAGTTCCTTTTCGGGTTCTTCTGGGCAGCCTCATCATCACCCGTTTATCTTCTTATCCTTCTTCTTCTGCTCTGTGGCGTGTTGCTTCTGCCACCTCCGATTGGCTTATGCGCTGGTATCATCAGAGGAGTGTGAGCCTGTGTGGGAAGTGAGGGGAGGCAACTGGACCAAGCTTATTCCTGATTGTGTTAAGGATGCCTTTGTTGTTGCTCATGAAGTTGGTTTTGGTTCATTAAGTGTTGGGAATCTGTGGTTACAAAGCAAACATCTGTTTATGCGTTTGATGCTCCCAGAAGGCTATCCCCACTGCGTTACCAGTGATTACTTGGACTACTCTCTATGGAGAGGAGTTCAGGGGGTCGCCAGCCAAATTAGCGGTGTCCTTGCCACTCAGGTACTTCCCTCGCCTACCATTCCTATCCTAACCAACCATCATCTTTGTCCAATATTCTAACCAACCGCTGTGAGTTTGTTTGTTTTTTTGTGTTGTGTCTATAGGCATTGCTTTACGCTGTTGGATTGGGGAAAGGGGCTATTCCGGCCGCTGCTGCTGTCAATTGGGTCCTTAAGGATGGAATTGGATACCTCAGCAAAATTATGCTCTCAAAATATGGAAGGCATTTTGATGTCAATCCAAAAGGGTGGAGGTTGTTTGCTGATCTTCTTGAAAATGCCGCCTTTGGAATGGAAATACTCACTCCTGCATTTCCCCATCTTTTTCTTTTAATTGGTGCTGCTGCAGGTGCAGGGCGTTCAGCGGCTGCACTTATTCAGGTTACTTTCTGGTTTTAAGTTTGCGGCTTGTGTAGAATGACGGCTATCCTGTTCCTTCTTAAAGACATTTTCTCTACATTATAAACAGTCTTAGTATAAACATTTTTCTATGCCTTACAAACTGTTATTTTTAAAAGTAGATCTCGTGTTGAATGAACCTTTCTGGCCTCCTATATGATTTCAGTAGTTAATCACTATATGACTCCCTGCTGTAATCATCCTCACATTCATCCAATATAAAGATGTACACTTAATTGAAATTTCAAATCCATCATTTCACAGGCTGCTACCAGGAGCTGTTTCTATGCTGGTTTTGCTGCTCAAAGAAACTTTGCTGAGGTATCAAATTTTGAAATGTTTGGAAGCTTGGAAGCCTCTTACTTCCATCCATTTGAAGACAGTGTGCTATTACCTTGGTGCACTAATTATCATTTCTAAATGGAATAATTAAATGTAGGTGATTGCTAAGGGTGAAGCTCAGGGAATGGTGAGTAAGTCAGTTGGTATCATGCTTGGTATAGCATTGGCCAACCACATAGGCTCTTCTACGTTTCTTGGCCTTGCTTCTTTTAGCATTGTCACTTGGATCCACATGTTCTGCAATCTGAAATCATATCAATCCATTCAAATAAGGACTTTAAATCCTTATCGTGCAAGTAATTCCTCTCTCTCTCTCTTCAACTTTAAATCCTCATCTGTAAATCGAATAATAACTATTTCTTAGCAACCGAATTTATAATTAAATCTGAGCTTGGCTCCTGGTTAATTCGACAGGCTTGGTTTTTAGCGAATATCTTCTTAGCGGCCAAGCACCTTCTGTCAAAGAGGTCAATGAGGAGGAACCACTTTTTCCAGCTGTACCATTTCTTAACTTGAAGCCTGCAAACCAAGTGAGCTATTTTTGTCCTCCTCATTTGGCTTTTTATATTTCTACAAAGGTCACAAATTGATTCAGGCCTTGTTTTAAAAATTTCCAAATCCTTTACATGGCCAACATTGCATCTTAGTTCTAGCTTTTGAACTGGACCCTAAACTACTTTGTGACTCTTAGGTATAGAAGAACTAACCAATTGGTTGAAGCGAATCTACCTAAGATTTTCTACCCAGTTTCCTTTGCTTGCGTTTGCAATGGTTTTCTCACTAATAGTATTGCTTTCTAAGAAAAGAAATACTAGTAATCATTGTAATGAAACTTACGGAGACCTCCTTTTACACTCTTCTTTAGTGGCTTGAACAAAGATATTTCCACTGAACTCATCCTCTCAGTCATTGAGTATCTTAAAGAAACCAGACCAGCCCCTTCTTCAGTCTCACCGTCCCACCAGATAGAAGTTCAAGTCCCCAAAAAAACCAACAGATGTCACCAGAACTCACCTCAAGTTCATGGCACCACCGCCATACCTCTCTATCTTATCTTTTCTCTGTGTCAGTCCAAAGAAGGCAGTAGCTCTCCAAACCTCTCAGCTTGTAGTCAGCTCCGTACTCTATTTTGTTGTTAGTTAACTTTTAGTTATAACCTGCATGTAAGTGCTCCACACCTCCTAGCTTAGTTCTACTTCTTTATCTATTCGAATTAGGTATAGTTACTTAGGAAGATGATATGATAATCATGATGATCATATATAGCAAGATTTGCACAAGAGGAATAAAAGATTAAAAAAAGAAGTAATAATACCTTCATTTTTTGGCTGCAACAATGACAATTAATAATTTTTTTTAATTACCTCATAATGCGTGCATGTATGTGTAAACAGTCTGTCTTGAGTGCGGACATTATACAATCTTGTTGCACTTGCAACCTGGAAATGATAGTTGTTAAAAAAAAATAAATAGAAAACTAAAAAAAAAAGGGTCAATTTCAGTTTAGTATCATGAACTTTACCCGATAAGCCACATTAGCACATGTGTTTCGAAATTTTAAGAGTTTAGTACTCGTACGTTACGAAATTGTGACAATCTGGCTCCGCCATTAGGTTAACCTTCAGGAAATCCGTTAAGTGATGACGTGTCATGTGCTGGGGCCACTCTTTTTTGGCTCAGGTGGACTAAAGTATTAATAATAAAAATGTTCAAAAATTCAATTTAAAATAAGAATAAAATAAAAACTTAAAATAAAAAAGACCCACCACTTCCCTCTTACCCCATCCCAGCCCCAACCCAACAAGCCACCACCCCAACCACAAGGACCAACCCCAGCAACCACCCCTCGCCACCCCTTCCCATCTCCAGGCGACCCCCCCACCTTCCCCCATACCCGTACCCATTATCAGCAGGATTTTAATGTCATTCATCCATGTAGGATAATTGTTGGTGCCTTATGCTCTGCAATCCAGTGCCAAGTTGGGAAGTTACATCTTGAGTTGAAAAGGGTTACCTAGGCAATGCATGCATGTTGAGATCTGCCCTCCCAACCCCCATCACCCACCCACCAACAATTCCCACCCATCGGCCCCCCCCAAAAAAAAGTAACCTATATAAATAATGTTTTTGTATTTTGTGCAACGAATGGATAAACTCTGTCAGGGTTCTTTCCCTGTAACCATGTGTTTGTCAAGAATGTATGATTGATTTTTCGTGTAACTTGAGGTTGAGACGCTGTCATGTAAATGCTTGATTATAAATTCCTTTAGAAATTGGGAAGCGATGATACTTCTCGCACAATTAAGATCAGTGGAATATGTGCTAGACATTTTATGATACCTTATGATCAGTAACTAACTTGGTTAGAAAAATTTGTACATTTATTAGTTTACAGAGTATGAGGCTAGACAGAATCCAAAATAGTCCATATATGTTCCTGTTGAACGTTACATGGTCTGATTTGCATGCATTTTTAATTTTTAATTTTATTTGTTTATTTATTTATTTTTTGCACATCCAAGGTACAATCAACAGTATTATCTTCGGAAGCGAAGGATGCTGCTGTTGAAATCGAGCATAGGCTGCAGTTGGGATCCAAGCTCAGTGATCTAGTCAACAGCAAGGAGGATGTGCTTGCACTGCTCAGTCTATATAAGGAAGAAGGCTATATTTTTACTGAGCACAAGGGAAGATTCTGCGTGAGTAAATTATCCCTTTGGTATCAATCTCTGTATCATCTCATAGTCTTTTTTTTTTTTTGAATTTGTGTATTTCCTATGAAATTTGTGTAGTCAAGTTAATTACTTATAGGGAATTTAAATTTCTTAAGTTTCTAGTTGTGACATTATTTAATCATCTACTGTTGACATGATTAAGGCCTACACTTCTGTCTATGGAAGGTTTGATATTTTAACAATGGAGAATGCTCTACTACAAGTTAAAAAGGGGGCGGGCAGAAGAGAGAAAGAGAGGAGTGAATATTTTTGGATGGAAAACAAAAATAAACTAAGTGGATACATAAGACAGATAAAAGCAAGATCAGGACATCATACAACTCTTTGTTTTGCATACACATAAATTTTGCCTGCTTCTTACTTGCCTGTACACATAAATGAATGCTTGCATATGTACACACATTTGTACATATACCTATCTTTTTGAATTGTAATTTATATATTGTCATGTATCAGGTAGTGCTTAAAGAAACATCTTCTCTACAAGACATGCTGAGAGCATTGTTCCATGTCAATTATCTGTATTGGTTGGAGAAAAATGCAGGATATGAAGCAAGAGGCACTTCTGCTGACTGCAAACCAGGAGGAAGGCTGCAAATATCTCTAGAATATGTGCAGAGGGAATTCAACCATGTCAAAAACGATGGAGAATCAGTGGGTTGGGTTACAGATGGGCTTATTGCAAGACCTTTACCTAATAGAGTTCGTCTAGGTTATGTGGCCGTACCAGATGGGCTTCTTCCATGATAGTTTTGCATTGTAAGGAAATTAGGAAAGAAACTGAGAGGACACATGCCTATCTTTGAGATCATCAGGGGATCGCTCCATGCCTATACCTTCGATTCATTAGTTGCTGCAAAGCTTCACAGTACAGGTTCTCAAACAGCGTAAGACAAACTGAGAGGACACATGATGTTGCAAGAGAAGGCAGCGTTCGCACTTCATTCACCCCTCTTCTTTCAATATTGTGATTGAAGATTATTTACATAGTGGGGAAGTGATGACTAATCAATTGGTGGGCATGGCGCCTGTTGCAGATACGCCCTTTATTTGGTCTAGGTTTCAGGTCGTTGACAACTCCACTTGTAGTTTTTCATTACGTTGGCTTCTCTTTCACAAACTCAGTAAGTGCCTTTCCTTATTTAGCCGCCTTTATCAATACAGGGATAATCATCCCTAGCCTCCCCCTTCACGTGTTATTAATTTCATGTTAATGGTATTTTCTAGTAAGTCCTCATATTAAGAAAGTTGGGATTTGAAAATATCATTGGAAATTTATATTGCACTGTGTAGCATGAAATAGATGGCCTTCAGTTTCGATAAAGGCATATCCTCGACCAAAGGAACACTTACATGAAACTGGATAACACTGTTTTGCTATTCCCAACCAATAATGCTATGACACATGTGATAACTTTTCCTCATGGCATAGCGTTATTGATCAGAGATAGCAAAATAGTGTTATTCATGTTGCAATCAAGTTTTACTCCCTCTTATCAGGATGGAAACTGCAACGTTTTTACTATCTGTAGCTTGTGAATCGCCATAAAAGGGATATTAATTATTACAGTGCCGAGATTAATGAATCGCCTTATTATATCATAAAATTGTAGATGGAATGGAAGCGAGAAAATTCAGTTTCGGTTTGCATAATTTGTCCGTGTCGGCGAAGTCTTGTAAGCTAAGACAAATGGATGTTTCTTTTTCTGAGTTCAAATTGGAGCAGTGAAGCTTTCTTTTTTCTTTTTTGGGGCCTAGGAAGTAGCGAACTTGTTACCAAATTCTCTCACTTAAAATTCTCAAACTCATGAAATGATGAAAAGAATCCAAGTCTAGGGAAAAGTTAGAGAGAGAGGCTCCTCCTTCTCTCTAAGTTTTCTCTCATCTCCACCGCCCTCTTCTGAGTAGCTGGTGTCTCTCCCGCCGCCCTTCGGGGCGGCTGCTCCGCCACCTTTGGTGTGGCTACCCTGCCTCCTTTTGTGTGGCTCTTTTCTCTCACTTTCGTTTTGTCCTTTTGAAAGCCCTTCCTATTTTGTATTCTCTGTTGCAGACCCTTAAGTCTTCTACTCCTTCCTCTGATCTTTCTCTCCCTTTGTTCTACAGCCCTCACATCTCCCTCATCTCTCTTTCCCTTCATCCCTCCCCCACTCCGTCGACCTATTTCTCTTTTCCCACAAAATCTAAAATCCAAAAGTCCTCTATCCCTAAGATTTATTTGGTTTGCCACTGGATTGCTGCAGTTGTTCTACTCCATCAACCCATTCTCAGATCTCATACTTGGATCTGCACTTGTGGGTTCTGCAAATCTATGGTCAATCTTGACCACAACTTGATAGATCATTTGAGTATGACGCATGGGGGCTTGCTCTCCCAAATCCACACTCTACAGATCTCCTCTCTTGGCTCCCATGGCCTTTGCTTTTCTTGTGGCGGCGGCGGCATATCTGTGGGTGGTGACGGTGTCTTATTTTATTTAGGGTTAGATATTAGGGTTTTTGCTTCTTGTGGGCTTTTGTTGTGTTGGGCTTGCTATGTTGGCACTTTAGGTTGGGTTTTTATTTTTTTCTGTTTGAGCCTAGGCAGTAGTCTTATGTTAAAAAAAAAAAAAAAAAAAAATCTCAAACTCTTCCTCGTTTTAGGGGAGAGAAAAAATCGCGTACGGTAAGCTCAGGGGTGGGCATCTCATCCAAACAAATTTGTGTACCCATTGTACCGAATCCAT
The DNA here is from genome assembly GCF_002207925.1 of Prunus avium. Next base: position 49,000 of record NW_018922057.1, on the reverse strand, counting down.
TGTTTAATTTGGTTTGGTTTAGTTTAGTTTAGTTCATTTTTTATTTTTCATTTTTAATTCTTCCGATTCGAAAGGTTTGATTAATAGACTGAGTAACAATATTCATAACCCGATGAAATCCATACCGAATCGATAATTATAATTATTTTATTATTTAAATACCAATATACGTGTCAATTTATTAGTAGATGGATTATGTGTTTGCAATGTGTTTGTATATGCTTTATTTAGAAAATTCATACTCACACGGGTTTCAGTGACATGGAAATGATATTGAACATAATTGCTCCAAAGAATTGTTATTGAGGATCATACTTTTTCTATTTTAGTTTCTGTTTAATTTATTAGCTTATGTTGTCGGTTTGAACCTTGGTGCATATGTTGTAAGCTAGATTATGGATGTGACTCCCATTATGGTACTTCTTTCTTATAGTATCATTTAAAGACTGCATATCATCTCGAAAAAAAAAAGAAAAAAAGAAGACTACATGTAAGATATCTCCATTTAAACAAATTTCATGTTATTTTGTAACATTATTTGCTATTTTATTATGTATTTTTCATGTTGTTTTGTAATTTTTATACTAAGTTCTTTGATTTCCTATTTGGATTAATTAGACTATTGGTTTTTTATTTTTTACATAGATAATTTGGGGGTTATTTACTCAATGATCCTCAAATTTATACATGAGTTGTTTTGGTCCCTCCACTAAATTATTCATTCAAATGGTCCACCAGTTCTTTATTATTCGATGAATTGGTCCACCATTACATTTTTTGTGAGTTTTAGTTATTTGAACGGCACATGAGGAGAATAGGAAGGGTACATGCGACTTTTTCATAGTGGAGTTTTCAATTTCCCTTCTTCTTCTTCCTCCCTCCCTACACAACCAAATGACAGCGGTGCCAGAAGACAACCTATCAGCGCAAGAGAGATGATAGCGGCGCCGACTTCGTTCAGACATGACTTCTTCACCTTCGATGGCCAAGGTGGCAGCATGCATTGTGCTCCGCGACAAGTTACAATGGTGGAGCCGAGGATTAAGGGGAGATGGCACATGGGTGCCTTGATCAATTTATGCTATTGGATTCCTCTCGATGGAGTTGGGAAAATGGAAAAAGAAAAAAGTAGTTTCTCTTTTGTTGCTCCACGGGATAGATGCGGGATGAGATGAATGGGATATTTCTTGTTTTTATTTATCACATTTTTTTTGTCTGTTCTTCATTAAGAGAATGAAGAAATTTATGTTTTCTCAATAATGAGAGAAGAGAAGAAGGCAGAGCCACCCCACCACCAGCCCCAGTCCACACCCACTGCCCATACTCTTTGCGTTCTCCCTCTACCTATGTTTTAATTAATTAATTAATATTTTAATATAAATTAACGATTTTAACCCTCAAATTAACGACAATGACGGAATGTAACGGTATGACCAATTCACCGAATAATAAAGAGTTGGTGGACCATTTGAACTAATAATTTAGTTGAGGGACCACAATGTAATTAGGGTATAAGTTTGAGGACTAGGAATGTAAACGCTAGATCTGAAAGCAGATTCAAGGATTTCCATAAAAAATCATAATCAACAACATTACATAGTTACAAACATACAAGTTCCATCCACAATTGGTACATATAGAGCAGAACCAGAGCATCATTGTTCCCTCACAGATACACACATCAGCTTAACATATGCTCTAATTCTTTTATTGAATTACATGGAGTTTCTGACTATGTTTCTTTTTCTTTTATTCTCTTATTCGTTTAAGGAATTACATATATTACTTGGAAGCAAAGCAGCTGACCAGGTAAAGGGTGCCTAGAATGATACTCGAATATCAAGCAATCTCATCAACTGAGAAATAAGCTCTGGTTGGCCATGCCGCGCTGCTGCGGTAACCAGATTTCCATTAGTGACACAATGATCTATTGGATCCGCTTCCACAAACGTCCCCCCGACGAAACCACACGAGCCTTAATCCATGGGAATCCGGTACATTTCTTCCCTGGAAATATAGCCAATTAAACCAATTATGACATGCTAAAAAGTGCCTAATCAGAAAATAAGTACATTAACCACTAATCAAAAGAAACGGAAAAAATATCATCTCGTTTGCGATTTTAAAGAGTACTCACCTCCCTCTTCCCAATATTTATTTACAATTGAGAGGTTAATAGGTCACAACAGATCAGCTCAACAGAACCAAAATACAAAGTACTAGATGTAAACTTTTTTTTTATTTTTAAATTATTTATTTATCCCTTTTCAAGTACAATCGATAAAGTATTTCAATCTGTTTTACTTTTTCTTTAATAAGTAGCATTATATTAATGTTTTAGTGACAAACGTTTAACCACTAAATGCAGGTAGGAAATATGTTTTTTCTTTAAGAACCATACCTGCAGAACACCAGAAGCAACTAAAATTTCCAGGCCATGGCAGATGGATGCAACTGGTTTCCTGGCTTCCATAAATTGTTTCACTAGTACAATAACATCCTCATTTAGTGCCAAAAACTCTGGAGCTTTACCTCCAGGGAGTACACATATGTATATCCTCTTCCACAAACATCCCCCCTGACGAAACCACACGAGCCTTAATCCCTGGGTATCCAGTACATTTTTTCCCTGAAATATAGCCAATTAATCCAATTATGACATGCTCAAATTTGCAGCTAAATTTTTTCAATGTCGGGTTTCAGACTTTCAGTCAATCGCAGCGTTCCAAAAATGGGCCTAGGCGGCTAGGCAAGAGCTAGGCGTCTGGGCGGGCCTCCAAGGCGGGTTGGGTCTTTTTTGGGTGCTGAACCCGGAGGACAAAGCAGCCGAAACCGAAAAAATCGAAGCTTGAGTTGACGGAGAAGCGAAATGGCTGTGACTGCGATCTTTCCTCTGCGAGCGAGGTGCAAGCTTCGTGTTCGTTTCGAATATATTTAAAGGGTATAGCCGCGCACCTATAATCTTAAAATATTCGAATATATTAGTATTTAAAGAGTATAGCCGGACGACTATACTTTTAAAATATTCGAATGTATTTAGAAAGCACAGCCGCCCGGCTATACTCTTTAAATATACAATTGTGTTATATCATTTTAGGGTTTAGGGCTAAAATACCACTTTAGCTCATTGGTCTACAGTTATTTCTTCAAAGAGTTGGTTAGTGCTAGCTAGGCAGGCGCTAGGCGCCGACTTCGTTCAGACATGACTTCTCCGACTTCGATGGCCAAGGTGGCGGCACGCATTGTGCTCCACGACAAGTTACAATGGTGGAGCCGAGGATTAAGGGGAGAAGGCACATGGGTGCCTTGATCAATTTATGCTATTGGATTCCTCTCGATGGAGTTGCAAAAATGTAAAAAGAAAAAAGTAGTTTCTCTTTTGTTTCTCCATGGGATAGATGCGGGATGAGATGAATGGGATATTTCTTGTTTTTATTTATCACATTTTTTTTTATATGTTCTTCATTAAGAGAATGAAGAAATTTATGTTTTCTCCATAATGAGAGAAGAGAAGGAGGCAGAGCCACCCCACCACCAGCCCCAGCTCACACCCACTGCCCATACCCTTTGCAGTCAGAGTAATATTCAACACCTGATAATTACAGTGTTTGGAAATGCAGACTGCGGTCATTGTATCAAGTACTTCTCTTGTAAAATGAGAACAGAATTACATAGCTCTGCTCCTGGTTCAAACTGCGTAAACTACAGAAAACATACAATAAGTCCATCTTAAATTGCAGATTTATCTATAAGCGGCCTAATCTTGGTGCCCAAGTCATTTCTTAAACCGCCGGCATCCTTAGTAGACACTACACCCAACACCAGAAATAACCTCTGCCAAAATATTAACATACATGGGATACTTTATAAGCTTCTCTAATTTCATAAAAGCCCTTCCGAAACTTATTATATCCAGGAAATGTCAAACAAATTAGAATGAACCTAACGCCAAAGAAAGCTTAGCTTATCCTTCCACGGTATGAACATATGAAATGAGACTCGAGCTGCTTTATTAACCCTACCGCCAGAAACACAACTTATGCAGATTAAAACCGAAAAACATAAAAAGGCAGACTTAATTACCAAATGTTAGAAACTTAGAACTACATGTAGTGTACATAGAATTAGTACCCCAACTGTTGGTGTTGTACTGCTTTATGAATTTTTGATGCATTAGTATAGTAAGTAAAAGATATTACAAAATAATAGTAATAATAATACACCTCTAGATCAAAAAATTCTTCCCCAATTTGAGATCCCACAATGTTCAGACTAAGTCTTCGGCAAATCTCAATGTATATAATGCTAAGCAAAATTGCTGTCAACATGGAAACATATTTTCAGTCAGCATGCGACCTCAAAATATGCACAGAATTAAAACAGAGCAAAAAATTCTTCCAAAATCCCCTAAATTTATGATCAGAAAGAAATGTGCCTTTAATTAGTGATTAAATATGTATAAAGGAAGCAAGAGTAGAACTTCACCAATTCCACATCCAGAACTTAGAACCAAGTGAAAGTATGAATACTTTGCATCTCCAACGACAGGTGACCTCCTGAAGCCTCTTAACTCAAAAAGAACAACATTCACTGCCTCCAAAACTTGAGCCAAACGGCAACCTATGTCCCTTGAAATTAGCTCCGCTTTGAGTTCTTTGGCAATAGCATCCAGTTCAGTCTGCCACTCACGTATGCTTCTTCCAGCCAGTGGTATCCCCTCCGGAGTATTCCACTCTTGGGCACCAGCAGGGACGGACCCAGAAATCTTACCTTATGGGGTCATAGTGTAAAAGTTCGAAATTTTTTATAGATCAAAATAACATTAGAAATGAAACGTTCATTCATAATTCATATAAAAAAACAACATTACAAACTACAATTGTCCAGGACGAGATTTCATATTTTGAAAACGTAGCATTATAACTTCATTTTTAATACAAGCAAAAATATCATTCTCAACGTAAACAAGCAAATTATCACTCAACAATTGATCTTCCATTTTGTTTCGAAGTAATAACTCACATCAATTAAAGAGAACACTAAATTTGTACCAATGAACTACAAAAAAATTCATATATGAAACATCCAATAAATCGAAATAAAATAATAAAATAATAATTTCAATTCAATTAATTTAGGCTTAGAGTTAGAATTTACTTGAATTGTTATGTGGTGGATGTGGCAGCAAGCTTTTGGCAGTGGCGGCAACAATTGAGGAGATGGGGGTTAAAGGTTTTGTTGTGTGTGTGTGTGTGTGGCTGGGGGGGAGGCAGTGGCGGAGCCAGTGCATGCCCAGGGTGGGCACTGGCCCCCTCTCAAATATTGCTATACATTCAATTTTATATTAGGAAATTGTACAAATATTATAAAATTCCTCACAAATTCTTTAATGGCCACTATTTTCTTTGTTTCTCTTTCATTTTCATGTCTAAATTTCTTTTGAATTGCATGTATTTTGTTATCATAAAAGAGTGATAGATTGTTCATACAAAAAGTAAAGAAAAAAAAAATAGAGAAAAGTGATAAAATTAGGCATTTTTAAAAACTAGGTTGATTTGTTATAAAAGAAAGTGTTTGAATTGTTAAGGGTGCCCCCTCTTACTTAAATTCCTGGCTCCGCCACTGGGGGGAGGGATGGAGGGTTCAGGACTAAAGAATTGGGGTTTTGGGCGTTGCCGGGATCGGGTGTGGAGGGGTATTAGAATAGCTGGGCTGTTTTTATTTTTATTTTTAAAGACCTGGACCAAAACGATGTCGTTTTGGCCAGGTCATTTAAAAAAAGAAAGAAATTCGCTGGGCTAAAACGACGTCGTTTTACCCAGCATTTTAACAAAAAATGAAGCAGCGCCCTGCTTCTTCTTCTTCTTCCTCGTGCAGCAGCCATTTTGTTCAGGCCAAACAACAAGCAAGTGGAGGGCATCCATGGGGTCGCACAGTCAGCTTAAAGGGACCTTCAAGCTTATTTCCATGGAGTCCATAGGGTCGCTTGACCCCATTGACCCCACTGTGGGTCCGTCCCTGGGCACCAGATGGGCCAAAAACACCCTTTCTTCCGTTAAGAATTGAGAAAGCATCCATCTCTCGATCAAAAACCAAAAATGGTTCATCTTCAGCTGCTATGTAGAGCAAAGACTGCATCATCAAGTAGCATTGAACAAAATAGAATCTCCAAGAATTTAACAGAGGTTAAGAGCAATTTGGTGTGTCTGGTACGCAGGATTAAGCCATTTGAAAGAAGATCACGGTGTCTTAAGTAAAGCGTACAGCCGTTCGGTTATACTATTTATATAAAATATTTATTAAAAAAAGGACCCCAGTACAGCCGGACAGCGATACTTTTTTTTAAAAAAATATCCCTAGTCTAGCCGCGCGGCTATACTATTTTTTATAATAAAACCATAGTACAGCCGCGCGACTATACTCTTTTTATATTTAAGGATTATTCGCAACAATGGTCCCTCAACTATACCATAAGTTACACTTTGGTCACTCAATTCAAATATTAGTTGTAATAGGTGTTTTGTTGCACCGTTAGTCCTACTGTCAAGTCTGTTACTTTTTCTATTTAAAATGATGACGTGGCAAGCATCTCTTAGATTATTGATAGGCAAATGTGACTTTTCAGTTAAGATTATTTGTAGCAATGATCCCTCAACTATACTCGGAGTTACATTTTGGTCACTCAATTAGGTGTTGTGTTGCACCATTAGTCTCGAAAAAGTAACAGACTTGACAGTAGGACTAACGGTGCAACAAAACACCTAATTGAGTGACATTTGTAATTAAAATTTGAGTTGAGTGACCAAAGTGTAATTTGGGGTATAGTTGAGGGACCATTGCTGCGAATAACCCTATATTTAAAAAACAACCACCGCGTATAGCCACGCGGCTATACTATTAAAAAAGGACCTGGCTTCTCTAGCTTCGACACGTGTCAAAAATAGTACAGCCGCGCGGCGATAATATTTTTATTATCAAAAAATGAGTAGAGCCGTACGGCGATACTATTTTTACTATTTAAAAAATTCCAGTAAAGTTGTCCGGCTATACTATTAATTGAAAAGTTAAAAAGAGGACAGCCTGGCGCTGCGCCCATTTCGCCACGTGTCAAATATTGTATAGCCGATCGGCTATAATATTTTTGTTAATAAAAAAGTAGTATAGCCTCCCAGCTTAAAAAAAACCCCAGTATAGCCAGCTGGCTGTACTATTTATGATAAAAAGGGACCACCCTGCTGGCACCCTATGCCCGTTTCGGTATGTTTCAAAAATCGTATAGCCACGCGGCTATACTATTTTTTAGAATAAATAACCGTCGTATAGCTTTTTATGAAAAACCCCCGAGTATAGCCGCTCGGCGATACTATTTATGAAAAAAAAAGGGACCCGCCGGCCCATGCGCCTAATTTGTCACGTGTCGAAAACAGTATAGCCACTCGGCTGTACTATTTAAGTATATTATATTTAGGAAGGTGATTTTCGGCTAAACCCTAAAATAGGAAGTCCTCTAGGAGCTCCTAAATCTGAGGAGAGAGAAAGGACTCCTAGTGGCTCCCTATAATTTAATGCTGCCTTATTTAATGAGTATTTCAAACCTTTATTTAATGCTAACTATTTTTTATTTTATTTTTTAATAGAGATGAACCAATCAAAAAAGAGTTATAGCATTTATAACTCTCCAAATTAGGGAGTACGGTTGGAGTTGAAATTTTTTAGAGAGCTCCTAAAATAGCTTTCATATATTTTTAGCTAAATTTTAGCTAAGAAATAGAGAGCATCATTGCGGATGCTCTAACCCCTTTCTCCTTGTCTCTCTCTCCTTCCAAAACTTATCAAGACACCCCACCCCCCACCTCCGTCGGCGAACCCAGCAGCAACACCACCGTCACCTTCACGTCACCTGATACGACACCGCAATGTCAAATCCAACCCCAAAACCTAGCATGTCCCTCTAAACCCCGACCCCATCAGATCTGGCCTTCAACACCGACGAGCTATTGGAGATGGATGCGTCGGGGTGGGGATGATTCTCTCGTGCACTCTCTCTCTCTCTCTCTCTCTCTCTCTCTCTCAGAGAAATCATTCAAATATGGATGCGTTGGGTTCAATTTAATTTGTTTCTTGGAATTGATATGAATTTTTCTAGTTGTAGGTTTGATTATTTGTTTTGAGTTTGAGTGATGTAAGCAAGATTAGGATGGCTGGGTGGCGCCTTGGAGGAAGCAGTCGGGCTGGAGGAGGCTAGGCGGCGAGAGAGGGGCAGAGATTTTTTTTTCTTTTCATTTTTGATTTTTTGATTTATTACTTAACTTTCCCAATATATGTTAAGGTTAGAGTAGGAAACAGAAGGGTTCAGGGTTCAGGTTAAAAACAAAACAAAATTGATCAAAAAGTATTAAAAAGCAAAAATGGAGTGTAAGTAGAGAAAAGGGAGTGGGAAAATTGGCTACTTATCCTATTTATTAAATTTTAAAAAAAAATTAAAAATGACTCTTTTATTTGCATTAGTTTAAATTTTAAAAAAATTAGTCTCTGTGCACGCACTTCAGCGCCTAATAGGTTTTTTTTTTAAATTTAAATTTATTTTAGAATTAAAAAAGATAATGGGTAATTGTGTTCCATAAAAGTAGGATCTATTATCTGATTTTTCTTTTAATTTTAATTTTTTTTAATATGAAAAAGTGTGAATTTACCATTTTATCATTCAATATATGCTTTGGAGATGTCGAAACTATCAAATTAATATATATATATATATATATATATATATATATTAATTTGATAGTTTCGACATCTCCAAAGCATATATTGAAGAAAGAGAAATTTCACAGTAAATCAATTTGAGAGTTCAATTTATTCTTCTTTTTTGGGGACTGTTTGCTTTTGGTATAAAAAAAGTCCCCAATATAGCCGCGCATCTATACTCTTTAAATATATTATAAATGTATAATATATATTATATTTTACTCTTTCAACATATCCAAGGCGGCAACTAGGCACTAGGCGAGAGGACACCGCCGCAATTTCACCCTAAGTCAGTCGACTTGGTCGGGTCTAGGTGGGTCGGTTGGCTGCTTCTCTACTTTTCTCGACCCAACCAGTGGCAACAACTGCTTCTTCTCTACTTATTAGAGGTATCTTTGAATTTTTCTTCTTTTCATAGATGAGAGGTGATGTAGGCATGAGATGAGAGACGAGTGAGGTGGAAGATGAGGTTAGTGAAACATTGTGTTTCACTAGAACATAACCTAATTGTGTTTTTATTTCAACCCTCTACTCTTTATATCAAAGCATGTATCATATGACTCACATATACACATTTTATATATATTAATTTTGGAATAAATTTATAATTTATAATACAAAATAATAATTATTAAGAAAAATATAAAAAAAGGGCCTACACCCCAATTACTCCTTTAGGTGCAAGGCCTACCCGTCGCCCGCTTACGGCCTAGCGATTTTTCCAACATTGATGTTTATAATTTGATTTTATTGAAAAAGTAAACATCCAGTTCACTGTTGGGTTTTTATTTTTAGCCACTCAACACTCATCTTCCAACAAAAGGAAAAAAAAAAGAAGAAATTAATATAAAATATAAAATAAAAAGTAATACAATTTAAGTTTACTAAAAATGTATGTAATCTTGTACATAACCATAAAGGGGAAGAAAAAAAAAGGAATCTGAGAAGAAAAAAAGAAGATGTAAATTAGCCAGTGCTGCCAGATAGATCTCCAGAAATTGCACTTCCATATGAAGCTGATCCAGTTTGAGATGCAGTACCGCGAGCCTTCTGGATCTGCCGTATCCTGAAGGCATCTCTTGGGAGTGGGTGGCTCTGGACCGAAGCTTCTTCCTCCTCTTGCCCTACCATTCATAAGATATTTTGTTACTGAGAACTTACCAATACTCTCCATATAACATTTAGGAACGCACACATTAAGACAGCTTGATTTGTGCTTAGCATAACTCATTAAAAGCGGTACTCATAAAATAATGATTTCAATTAGGGGTCTGTGTGGCTCATGCAAAGACCATGACCTTCCTAACAAATTCACAAAACCAATGCCCAAGTGCATACACAGCCCCAGCTACTATGATTTAGTAATGTCAAATCCATGAAACCAGGGCACTCCCACGTCCATCAGAAACTGACTAGCATGGCAATTTGATAAAATGACGATCTGCAATATAGCCATCAATGGCCAACATTACCAACAAAAATTAGTTTTTAAAAAGCAAGAATATGAGGCCATCGGGGTCTAGCCTAGTGAAAAATGGCCTTGACCTGCAGGTTCTAAGCCCCATGGAATCTTGGCAGTGCATGTGAGAAAACCCCCATCCCCCTTCCTAACTTTGGCCATAAAAAATAAAGAACTAACATGAATGTCCCTAGTTACACTGCGTCTAGTCCATTTTGAATATAAATTTAATCATGTCAATCTCAGAAGAACTTCAGTTAGTATTTTTCTTCTTTGACATCTCTCTTAATGGATGGAAAATTAAATCTCAAGAGGCACATGACTTGGACTCCTACAATATCTTTCTGAACTAGTATACCAGCATATATATCACCACAAAGAAAGGAACCACGTACTATCAAAATGTTTCCTTTTCCCCCTGGCTGGCTTGAAAGATGACGCACTTGGGATGGGATGAGACTTGCTTGAAACAGAAAGGTCACTGGTGGAAGGAGCAGGTATAGATGGCAATGGCATTGGGGCAGCCCCTGACTTCCCAGGCTGTGGTGCTGGTACGTCACTTTGCAAACAAATTGACAACACAACATCAACATCTGGTGTTGGACCTGAAAATTTCAACAACAAAAAACAAAATTTCCATTCAACAGCAGCATAAAGGATCAGGGGTCATGAAATAAGGGTAAACCTTCATTACCAATGACAAACACCATCAGATTTAATATGATAAGATAAGACCAAATAAACTCACCATGCAATTGAAAGATGGAAGAAAGAAGTTACAAAGTCAACGCAGATCATAATTTTTTTAAAGAAAAAAAATTAAAATCAGGACACCTCCGATTTTGAAGTCCTCAGCAAGACCGATTCCTTAATCCATGGGATCCTAATATTCTCAAATTTTATATAAATATATACCCACCGGATCAAGCATCTTCTGAACATTTGTCACAGGTCAAATCATACATTTGTCAATTGTCTTCCCATATTTTTATGAAGGTAGCAACAATCTACGCATGAATATTTATAAACCCGTCACAAGAATGACATTTCAGTCCAAATTTTTACTGGTCTATTCTGACATACAATTCAAGTCAGAATGGCTTTAAATATACAGACTACAAAGTTTGTAAACTGGAAGAGGGAAAGCACATTCCGTTTAACTGAAGAGAACTTCAAAATTTACCCTCAACAACTGGCAAATTTGATAAGAAGGCTACCAAAGCAGGTGGTGTTGCTTCTAATATTTCATCAAACGCACTCATTGTTTGACCACCTACTGCTGCAATCATGGGATTTGACAAGGCTTTAGAAGCAGTGGGAACTCCAGCTGCTGTTGTGGTCTGAAAATTCCCAGCACCTACAGTAAAAGAAAATTAAGTAAAGAAAAGACTAACAGATAAAGTTCAGTCACTGAACTTAAGCTACATAAATCCAAAAAAGCATGGTACAATCACATCTATGATATATTACAATACAGAATTAGACATTCTTGAAACTTCATTGTTTTGAAGAGGTCAAAGAAAATGAATCATTTAAACTATTAAAACTATTCACAGTATATTTGAAATAAACGGACTTATTTGATCATACCCCATCTCATCAGGTTGAATTAAACTAAGAGAAATATCCCTAAAATTCTTTGACATTGATGCCCATAAAGACAACAAAAATCTATCCCCTCCAATAACATATCCGCTTTGTTCTTCTTATCCAAAATTTGTTATTTGTCTCTATATCCAAACTGTTCAAAGAACCACCATAACTGCGAAGCACCCTGAGGCATTATTTTATTCTCTGTTTTGTGGAATTAATAAGTTATAAGCTTCGACTTAAATGTGATACTAGATCTTCTTCTTCAAAATGTTTGACGACTTGTGTTTATTACTAAACCAATTCCAGCATATCACCAGACAGTCATATCCAAGGAATTTAAAGATGTAGTCCATAGGAAACAATTACCATAAACCTCTTTAAGAAATATTTCTAATTCACAGAATCAACAGATAGCATAAGAAACAAAAAATTATAAGGTCCAAAATACATGCCATTTAACTGCTGAAGACTCACCCACTTTTGATCTATCTCTATTATACACGTTCAAGTTACTGAAATTTAAAGCTCAAGACCAATTTTTTTTCTTTCACCAAACCAGTTTTCTATTTCTTTGAAGTGTACTTTACATTTTATGTATTGCATGAAATTAATCAGGCTCACTAAATATCAATTAAAAATTATAGACTCCTGACAGCAATATCAAAGCATACTGCTTAAACATATAAAGCAGGTAAAACGCTGTTATATAGTAACTAAGCAGACAAATGAATTGCCTACCAGGTTTTTGCCGTGGATCATAGATAACCATTTGGTTAGTATCTGGATAAACTACTTTTGAAGACACTGCTAAATTGCTTGTCAGGCCCGTAGAACCCTCATCTATACAGAAAGGGCAGAGATTACTAAGTAATAGCCAAACAGTACCAACTACAAATACAGAAAGGGCAGAGATTACTAAGTAATAACCAAACAATAGTGGTACCTACAAACCCAAGTCCATTCAGCATAGTTGACTTCTCCACTTTCTTATTGATATTTTTAGCAAGCCACTGAAAAGCAGAAACAGGGTGAGGTACTAATCAATAGAGAAACAATTAAATTATAAGTGACATGATGCAGCAGCCATAAGGCCCACAACTAGGTTCTAGAAGAATTACGCCTCTCACTTAAAAGGAGCTTTTAGTGCTATCGAGTGCTTCCTTCCTTGGTAGGTTATGGAGTCAGTCCTTGCTAGGTTTAGAGTGTTAATACGAACCAACACAACTTCAATAACTCCAAATAAACCCCAAGTAGGTCCAGTTACGGATTTTGTCATGTCAACAGGTATACAAAATCAAACCATCTACCAGAGAATGCTTAAAAGTTTATGACAGCATGAACTCAATGTAATAATGCTTGCACTTAGATCTCAACTTTTTGGATTATGGTAGGTATGAGGCTGTGTGCTAGGAAAAAGGAAAATACTGATGAAGAAAGGAGTAAATAGTTTCAATGGACACATTAACATAATATTTTCATTAGAGATACCTCTTGTCGGGCTAAATGATCCAATTCCTTTGAAGAGCAGGGCCAAAGATCCATGAAACTGTATCGTGATGCAACATCTTGCAATGAACTTTCCAATGATGAAGGTCCCTCTTCACCTGTTCCAGAAAGTGCTTCTTTTTTTCTTCGCTCAACCTATATGAATCACAGATTCAACAGCTTATTGCTTTGTTTGGAAGACAGGGATCAAAATTAGCAACAATAATCTAACAATACCTTTTTATATCAAATTCAATTTATACAGACAAGTAATTAAAAAAAAAAAAGTTCAGGATTCAGGGCTTAGTATCCCATGTAATGTTTAATCCTGGAGCTATATAGCTTAATTGACAAAAATACATAAAACGTCTATAACTGTACACTATTTTCCTTTCTCAAAATCAAAGAGAATGTCAGTCAGGTACAACTGTATTGATGAATACGACACAAATTCTGTTCTTAGTGTCCAGGCAATTATTATTTTTTTATATATAATGGAACTGTCAAATAAATCTTAGAACAAATCAGAAGCCAAGGTGATGCAGGAAGCGTAGGACCTAAATTTATTAGTTTCCTAGATTCCTAAGAAGCACGGACACGGATACGGATACGGCGATACGATACGACACGACACGGGGATACGGTAAATTTCCAAAAACTAGGATACGATACGTCATGGATACGGTTATTAAAAAAATATATTAATATATATTAATAAATATATATAACTTAAAACAAAATTTTAAATAAATAATAAATTATAAATTATAAATATATTGTAGCATTTTGGGCTTTCTTTTCTGATTCTTTATATTTTTAGGCATGTATAGCTGTTTTCACCCAAACATATCATTACCAAAAGCCCATTTTAATCCTATCGCTTAAGACCCAAACCCATAAACAGATCTATTAAATATATATATATATTACAAATCCTGTTTTAGTAAACGACGTCGTCACTTGAGATAATAGAAATTAGGTCAGTCGACGACATCTTCTTCTTCCTCATGTGCGCCGATCTCTCTCTCTCTCTCTCTCTCTCTCTCTCTCTCCCTCCCTCCCTCTTTCTTGAAACGCAGCGCCCAGGGGCTCCTCAACAGCCCGTCAACGGCAAACTTCGCCCGGAGGAACGTATCCGAAAAGTCAGATACTCGTGTCTGGAATGTCGGATACACGTATCCGTTAGTCAACTAACGTATCCGTTGACTCCGATACGTATCCAATGTGTATCGGACCGTATCCGAAGCGTATCGTATCCAAACGAGTATCCGATACGGGATACGCCACTAAATTGGCGTGTCCATGCTTCTTAGCTAGATTCTCTAGTTTTCCAAATTCTAGTAGGATTTCTACTTTTCCAGATTTCCAGATTTCCAGATTTCTAGTTTTAAGTTTCCTATTTTATTTGGGTTAGGATTTCTGTTTAAGGAAGGGATTTTTATCCTATTATGTCTAGGTTTTAGTTTGCTATAAATACCCCCATGTAGTTCTTTAAAATGGAGATTTGGATATGAAGTAAACCTTCTCTTAAAACTATGTGATTTCTGTCCTTCCTTCTCAGTTCTCTGATTTCGGTCCTTTCTTTCGTCCCTTCAATCTATATTTTCGTCTCCTCGATCTCTTATATTCTTCTATGTTCTATTGTTTGAGTGCTTAATCTAATACCTATCGGCTGTACTACATCACAAGGGTTGGAGGAACTTGTTCTACCAAATACATAAACCAGTTTCCCAATTCTCGCTAAGTAGAGAGACTCACAGTTTTCACCATTATAGAGGAGCCCATTCACATAAGAAAACTTTGACAATGGGCAAACAACCCAAAGCAAAAATATTGCTTTACATAGAGAGCAAAATAGTCAGTCACCAAGGAAAAAAAAGACCTTAAGATTGAAATGGAAAAATACATCGCAAACCAAAAGGAGAGGTCATATTTACTACCTTCAACATGCTAGCTAAATCTCCATAAGTTTGCTCAAAACTGGTGAATCGCTTCCATACCTAAGAGGGAAGATCCATCAGAATCTTGTATTTAATATTAAAAGAACCGAGAAAACCTATCACTGATATGTTGAATACGTTAATAATGAAGCAGAGAATGCAGCATAACTTATCTTAAATAAAAACCAGGCAGGAAAACAATAAATATTTGATTTCGACATAAACATCAGACTCAAATTTACAGAAATATCAATATCAGTGACCATAACAGAAATTATGGAAATAAGCTTAAAAAGTGAAGAAAAAAAATTTGACACTTTCATCCTTGCATTACATTTCTCAATGAATTTCACTAATATAAGGAGAACCTTGGGACTGTTAGCTTAATTTGGAGATTCAATGTTTTTAAAGGTGAGGTGTTTTAGGTCTTCTAAAAATCTAGGTGTAAGCTTTCTGAGATGTAAATTATTATAGTTTAATATTTAGTATTGATAGATTGTTTAGTTCTATCTGTTAGGTTTGGGCTACATCAGTCACTTTACTTTTGGTAACCACAAAGCTGTTTTATTTGGACTCTGCTGCCTCAGCTAGTCAGCTTCAGCAAATATACAAAAACAAGGAGCAAAGTGTCAAAGCATAGAACCATAGACAAACCCCAGTAGTCTTAGTCCAAGTGATCAATGAACTGTTTCATTTGAAAGGCCAAAAGACCAGATATCAAATGGTGCCGTATATGCCAAAAAACTTTCTTAGGGAAAAATATATATATATTTGAGGTGGTCTTCTTCCTAGAGGCTTATGCCTCTGAAACCCTAAATACATTCGTGCCGCCTTATTTCAATCCGATATCACGGTTTCAAGAATATTAAGCCGATATTTCGGAATATCCATATCATGGGGTGCATATAGTCTTCACCCCCTTTCCATATCCATCTCCTATTTTTCCAATATATGGACGATATTTCCATCACTGAAAACAACCTAGTTTTGTACTGTACATAAGGCTTAAGCCTCAAAACTAGCGAAGAAGTCCAAATAAGTAAAATTTAATTTTGTATGACTTTTCCAAAGGAAGAAAATCTCTAAAGCTCCAATCCATTCAGTCCTTTTTCGTCTTCTTAGTAAACAGAAAACATAAAGAAAGTAAACAAAACATGAAATCCACAAGAGATAGTAAAATAATAATAAGGATCCTGCTTGGACTAACAGAACAAGCATCTCAACAACTTATCTTCAACATCTCTACAATTTCTCCCTAGCCAAATACAACAAATACTACGGATCAGCACCCAAAGTTGTAAAACTAAATTGAAGTAAGCTACCTAGAGTAGAGGAAGTTTGGAATGATTAGTCGTGTAGATGACTAGAATACCTAATTGTAACAAATCCTGACTTCAGAAATAACCTACCACAAGTAGAAATAGAAACTTAATACAAGCGAGAGGACGAACACAAACATACGTGTATATTTATTTATTATGTACATGACAATGGGTGTCTACCTCAACAGATTCCTCTGATGGTAGTGAGCTTAATGCCCTCTCAAATAACGCTCGAATATTTCTATCATCATTTAAACGAGTTAAAAAATCTGCATACCTGCAACAACAAGGACATGATAATCGATAAGAACACAATAACAGATATTTCAACACACAAAAAGAATACATCAATAAGAGCATAAATATCATATCCTTCAATTTCTGTTTTCTTTTACCTAAATATGACTAATAATATGAAATACAAATTGCCACTGTTAGTCACATAACAAATCTGCCTCAAATTCACTATGTGGACAACCCATATCTATGTGCCACACAACACAATGAAACTCACAGACAATAATAATGTAATACATACATCTGGGGCCCATATTTATGTGGTGTGTGAGCAGCACTAGTTGGGATAAAATATCACAAAGTTGCGTCTCAGCACAAAGAGTAGGGCCACATCCCACAAGCATGAATAGGATCCAGATGTGGGGGACCTACAGGAATCAAAAAGTAAAAATGAAACCTTTGGGTTAATAATTTTTTAAACTTGATAGGCAAGCGGTCTAGGAGAGTATAAGGTCTCTCCAAAGTATGCTGTTTCTTACTAAACAAGAATGTCCAATCTGAGCTACATATTACTGAAATGCAGGCACAGGTGGAATCCATCATGCCAATAGGATTAATGCCACAACAGTGAATTGCACTTGAAACAAATAGAGAGCTCTTCAATTTCCCAAAAGGAACCCTTTCCAGAATTCCTACACTCACACATGCCTATAGGATCAACTTACTAAGTGTATTGGACACTGCATATAACATTTCACTTCCATAAATCCTACAATAAACATCACCATAGCAATTTGGTATGCATAATCTATGGAAAGGACATGAACTCACTCAAGAATGTACACAGGCTCATGCATAAACCGTTTCAACCCAGCTTCAAAAACATTGTGTGCCATCTGCGTGGATGTAAGATAATAGTAAATGTTTGTTTCGTATCAGAAAAAAATAATAATTAAAAAAAAAGTCCCTTAACAGTATATTAGATTATTGTCCAATGTCCCAACTACTGGATGTTTAGTTCGGTGTGGATGCTCCTCCAGGCTGCAGTGTCTAAGCTCTAGGGTACACACTGGACCCAGTACCTAGGACTCGGGACCCTGGAATAGAGACCACATATCCTGGACGTGGGACCTAGATCATGGATTCTGAGTGTAAGGTCCAAGGTCTGAGGGTCCGGGTTTGGAGTCCAAGGCCTAGGATTTGGAGTCTGACGTCTAGGGTGTTGGCTTCCCAGGTCTAAGTCTTGGGTGTTGGAGTCTTTTGGCTGAAGAGACTTATAGTTTGGGGATGAGCATTCCTAACCTATAATTTGGGAATGTGTGTTCCATTGTTTGGGCATGAATGGGAAAGAGTGTTCCCAAACTAAATATGTGAACCAAACAATGGAACCGGCCTTCTATAGGAATGCCCCCTTTATTCCAATGCATTCAAATGCAGATTCCATTTTATTCCTTGAAGCCAAACACAACTAGGATAAGTACAGTTGTGAGGAAGTATTTTTTTTTATTTTTTGGTAAATAAAACTGAGAAAATTTTATAGACTATATAATCCAAACACAAATAAATGCTATCTACAGTTTCAGCACTGATTACAGCTAATCATGAAAACATTGATTTTAACTTAAAAAAACCTTTGGATCCTTGTCAAGACAGAAAGCCATCATTGCATAAGCAACATAAACATGGTACGTGCAATTTGGAGATTTGCGAGCATCTAAAAAGTACTTGCGAGCTGCTTCAACTCCTTCAGTTCTCCTTAAGAAACGAATGAACTGCAGTGAAAAATACTAACATGAGATTCTTTCCAAAGAATGGACAAAGTTAGTTGTAAGCTGCAGAATACATGTAATCAAATCTCTATTTTCAATCAAACATATGTTCGGCATAAATAATTTTATGGTGGAGACGCCTGCAGGATTACTTATATAGGTGAATTAACAAATTAAAGAGCTTGGGAGAAAAGTTTAAGCAGCAAGGAAGGCCTATACAGAAAAAACAAAAACATCAAATAACTTCAACTGTATCTTCTAAACTTAAGGTTGGCTTATAAAGTCCCAACGGCCGGCCAGTTTAAAGCCCATTTATTAAATTATATTTATTTTAGAGAAAAAGAATACATAATATTATTACATTTATATCTTAAATTCAAGTCTATTTCTTTTCACTAATAATATATATTAAAATTTAATGTTATCTTTATTTATAAAATAATGATTTTGTTTTTCAAGTTTCAATTTTAAAATCCAAACAATAATCTAGTCAATTAATTAAATGTACTTTAAATAAAGTTATTGGCCTCTTTTTTCAACAAATAATAAATCTTGTTTGTATATACATAATTGTAAAAAAGATTTAAATGAAGTTGTAAAAAAAATTATAATAAAAAATGCAATACACAAGTCAAATTTGGCATGAGCCATCACGGCCCGTTTAATGGCCCAAGCCCATATGGGCTAGGGCTGTGGGCTCAAGCCGGTATTGATGATTTTCATAAATGGACAGGCCTGGCACAGCCCATTTGACACCTCATGAAACTAGAAACTCCTATTTTACAAGAAGAGTAATCCAATATAAGCTACAACGAAGACTTAACCAACTCTAACATGAACTCACTAAAACGCCTCAAACACAGCAAAACGTGCAAAAGCACATCTATTACAAACTTCAAACGAGTCTGAGATGAATCACAATAGAGGGAACATCCCTAAATTGCTTAGGAAAAGATGCCCACAAGGAAGCAAAAGAATCCAATTGCGTCCCAAATAGAAATGAACTCTTCTTCCATATCTCCAAAAACTGTTCCATCCATTTCCCATCACCACCACCCAAACAGAAGGTAAGAACTGCATAATGCCAAAGGGTAACATCTCTCTTCTGAAGCCCTCTCCCCAAAAATATCTCAGTCAAAAAAGAATAACAATTTCATGAAACAGCACACTCCAAGTCGAAAGCACTGAACAACCTGGTGCAAATCTATGACACAAATACCCAATTTAAGAAGATAAACGCAAATGATTGACCCATTGTTTCACACAACACATGCCACTGAGGAGATCAAGAAGCATAGGGCCTCCTCTTTTAAAGCATATCATAAGTATTGATTTTATCATGAGGCACCTGTATTACAAAATTAACTTATTAGGACCAAAGGTAGGCTGAATGGGGTTATCTAGCATAGATTGAAGAATGGCTCCAAGAAGAATAAAAAAACACAGGGCCCAAGTCAAGAAAATTACATACATTGGAGGATCATGTCCACTTAAAGATCCAAAGAAAATACTTACCTGTATATGAGCAAGTGCTGTTGTGTTAACACCATCTCCCAAAAGGCTTTCATATATTTTCTTTGTAGGCTGCAAGAAAGCAGTAAATCCAACTCAACCAAGCCTTCAGAGCAAGAAATATCAACATGTAGAAAAGAAATTTGTAATCCTAATACCTGAATTGCTCCACGGGATTCTTCCAGCTCTCCATAAGCATACCGAAGCATCTCCGAGTCTGAGAGAGAGAGAGAGAGATTCTTACACTACTTTATGCCATTTAATAGACAAAGGGTGAAAACCATCCAAAAAAATTTCATAGGACCACTACACTCATGCTTATATAACAATCAAGCCAAAGCAGCAAGATAAAAGAAGTGGCCCTAAAAGTACTTCAAATTACCAGGTCTTGCCTTCAAAGATCTCTGGAAAACTTTAATTGCAGCATCTATTGAACCACTTTTTGCATGCCACATGGCATAGTCATACCACAAATCAGGATAATGGTATAGATACATTAGACACTGGAAACCAACAAAATGCAGTTAGGAAGTCAGAAATAAAATTTGAACAAGGAACAGTGAACAATTGCATAAATAAAATGAAATAAATGTACGCAATTTTATGAAAATATACTTTATTTGTGTGCATAATTTAGTGAATTCATATGATAAACTGCACTCTGAATATATAATGTACGCAATTTTATGAAAATATACTTTATTTGTGTGCATAATTTAGTGAATTCATATGATAAACTGCACTCCGAATATATGTTTTTGTTCATGATGGTTGAGTGAATTTACAAAAACCAAAAAGCAGAGCATCAGATCTAGAATAGGACTAAAATACAGTACACGAGATTACATTTTAATTCTACTGCATTAGGTACAATAGCTCCACTCCACATTATTACACAACTTGCATGTGTCGGTGATGATTAACTTAGATGAGACTAGTTAGACAGAATAGCATCCCCATCATACAATAGAGGATTACAAAGACACGAGGTGACCAAAAGAGGATAAAAACATACAACAATTAGAAAAGAAGATGGATAAACAGGTAAATTTACATATCCAAAATTGAGAAGCGTTCAAGCCAAAAGAAAAGGTTGAGAAGTGTTCAAATTATCGACTTGTACACAAATCCCAATCATCAGAGTATTACAGTGATAAGCAACACGAAGTATCTAGGAATATCCAAACATGCACCAATAAATTCTTTAAAATTGAGGAATTCATAAGATTCAAATAAGCTATTTTTAGCTTAATATCCAACAAACTAGACAATCTAGAAAATCTTTACTAATTTTATGAATTCAAGTGAGAAAAAACTATATCATATTTTCTCTACCTGCTCATAAGTGAAAATAATTCGCTTGTTGGATGATCCATTGTCTATCCTTTGTGGATTTCCTCTGAAATGCAGTTACAAGAAAATAGATTAAAATACACAACATTCTCAAATGAACTACAGAACAAACAAGCATGACAACAAAACTGAAAAAACAATAATAACTATGAGCATGCAAACTTTGGGGTAAGTTATCCATTTTCATTTTTAACTATTTGTAATGTCAATCTTGCTTCAGAATCATCATATAAAATACATGAGGTTTATGGTTTAGGGTTCCATTTCATTTCAGAGACTTCTGTAAGCTTGATATACATTATTTGCTTATTCCCTGGCAGCTTATGATTTTAGGCCTAGTGGTTTTCAAACATGGTATCAGAGCCTTCTATGTCTGCCTCTCCATATGCAGGATGGGTCTGCAAGTGAGTGGCAGTGTAAGCTTGATGTGCATAGGTGGCCCATTCCATGACAGCTTAAACTTTTGGGGCTAGTGGTTGTCTAAAACCTTAAACTCAGAGGAGCAACATCCAACAACTGCCAGTAGAAATATTAACCTGTATCGCTCTATATACAAGAACTTTACTCTTGTAGTTATCTAATCTTTGAACTTTCTAATTCATGGAAGCAATGAGCACAAGTGGTCAATCATATCATTTTCACATTTGACATATGAGGGCATTCTCAGGAAGTACCAAATCTCTTAAAAGGGTAAAATTTGCACAAAAGCATACTTATTTTTTTCACATAGGTCCCTACAAGCATCTCATTCTTTAAGTGAAAAGGAATCTGCAAATAAAGTTAGTAACAGATTGCAGATTAATAATAATTCATGATCTATCATGTCTGACGATAATGAATACATAACCACTAAAAGTGAAAAACAGTATGGAACTACCACTTACTTTTCAAAAGCTAACAACTTCTTCCATGCCATCCACTGCAATTCTTCCTGTAAGAGCACAACACATCATTACATTTGCCATTGCAAAATATACATGAGAATTCCAATCTGCAAACAAAGATGTGGTTCTCATACAGCAAACAATGGCAAAGACCAAGAAAAATACGTCCTGCTTGTTGCCATGTACGAAGGCAAGTCAGTAAATGTCCAAGACTGCATATGTTACATTACACCTAAAAAGTCAAGACAAATCCTCATACAACTTTTTCCACCATGGGTCAACTGTAATATGAAAAATCAGACACTAAAAGAACATTTAAGTTGCAAGTTAATTGTGTTTCCGAAACAAGGCCAGCAACCTTGATAGCATGTTTGGATAAGAGATATCAGCTGAGATATAAAAAAACATCAGCATCTGCGAGCCAACAAATCACAAATTACAGCACAATAAGAAGCAAAATTGCCTTGTAAGAGCCAGTTGGTGGTACAGCAAGCATATTCCAGTCAATTCCATCAACGTACTTCTTCCGCTCCCTGTAGACGGCCCTGGCACTGTTAAATTTGGGTTGATATTCAGATAACAGTCCTTTTGCCTGCTTAATGCAACATCATCAGATTTCCAATCCTTTAAATGTCTTTCTTAACAAAGATATAGAACCCAAGCACACAGACAGACAGTCATACATAGTTCATATCACATTTGCATTCCAAAACCGAAACGTTACCAGTTGACGGCTGACAGAATTTTCAAAATTTTCATATTCCTTCCAAAGTTGTTCAATGTGATGGGTAGGAGTAACAATGGCTTTCTGGTATACTTTCCGCACAGCAATCATGCGTTGTGACTCTTCCTGTGTGCTTAAAGCCTGCAAGATCATGTTTAAAAAAGTTAGTGCCCTTGACATCAATAATTAATGAACAGCAGCTACAACAAAAAATAAGTGCAGCATTCTTGCCACCCCCATCTTGTTCTCCACACCCACCTTTAATAATTTTTTTCTTTTAAAAATTTGTCCCTATATAAAATAACTGTAAGGATAATATATTAAAACAAAACAAAAATTCTGAAAAATTCTAGAACCTCGCTGCCATGACCCATGGGAACCACCATGCACAGGTAGATAGGTCAGCTGCTGACCCTTGTTGAGAGAGTTAGCTTCGTTAGTATCAAAAAAATGTGTCAAAAAAGAATGTCTAGGGTTGGAGTTTAGAGCATTCTTGTAATAAGAATCTATGGATTGATTAATCCCTTTATATTTTAATGGGGTGGGAAAAGTAGGTCAATGGGGTGAGAAGAACGGGGGACAACAATAGCAGCGCTATTCTTAAACTAAGGCTGGAAATTCTGGTTAATTAGTTTCAGGATGAGATGCAGCACATTGAACAAATAACTATTTGGACTCAGATGTGATATCAGATTTAACCTGCAGTTGTCCTGAGGCAGCAGGTTTGTAGCCTGCTGTTTAAGGGGAGTTATGCAGAGGACAACATACTAACCAGATCAACGCCTACAGGCAACATGACACATGAAACTGTTTATTAACTAGGCTCAACAATGTTTATAACCCAACTGACGTCTTAAATAAAAAGGTCATTTCAAGTACATGTTAACACATCAACATAACATGACTATTAGATGTGTAATTTGAGTCATTTGTTAGTTAGGTGAGTTCAACAAAAACACAAGCTGGTTAATCGGGCTGATAAGGTTTTGACATATACACGATCATGCTCAACATAACCCGCTAAGATTGTCTGCATTAGAGACTCAAAAATGGGTATCAGTGAAGAAAAAAAAGCATGGGGAGGCTTTTTTTTTTTATCTAAAAGAAGAGTCAGAGTCAAGTCAAAAGGTAGATCTTGTTTCTGTTTTAAAGTAGTAAATATAGTATGGGTTATTAAACAAATCCTTGAAGCCATAACTAGAGTAAGTTGATATTATAAAGATAATTAGTTTTCATAAGTAAAACACTTGATGTTTTCCTGAATAAAGGCCTTCCCCAGATTGCAACTCTAAAAATCTTGATCCAACAATTTTTGGTGTAAAGTCCGTGGTCCACTGGAGCGAATAATAGACTATGTCCTTCTTCTATTTACATCAAGTGGTACAAGAGCCACTCCATCAAACCTGTGATTGTTCCAGATATGAGTACTGATTGTTCCCTATCAGTTCTCATCAATACTTCAGTATTCTCTCAAACTCTGAGCAACTTCCTGAGTTAATGCTTTTCACAGATTTCAACTTAGAAAATCTTGGTCCAACAGTGTTTGATAAGAATCAATCCTTGGTCTATTGTCAGAAGTATATCTTTTTTTCTGTACATATATATATATATATCCCCTTTCACCCCAAAAGAGCCATAATAAAAGTGAATATAGTGGAAGAAAATAACAAACCGGCAAAGACTTTAAAAAGGTGATGTACTCCATCCACACAGGCCCAGATGCTATATCTGCTCCTGGTAGCACATGCAAAGGAATAAAACAGCTTTAAACCGCACTGAATTAGGAGCATGTTTCAATTCACTAGATGAACCAAAATGCTATATAATGTAAGTATAAGCAGTAAATGCATAGTTAATACTTACATCCCTTGGTTAAAAACAAATATTTCATAAACATATCATTTACATGTCAAAATAAATAAATAAAATCTTACATATTAAAGTGAAAGAAGAAAAAGAAAACTTAAAAAATTGGTAAAAGAACAACTCAAAAAATCAGATAGAGTTGTTCACACATATATAAAGAGCTTCATTTTTTAATACATTTTTATTCCCGATTCCGACATTGTTTATTTCTTGAGAGTGTAGACTATCTTCAGAGCTTACAGAGCCTAAACCATTACCCCTAAGCCCTAAATGGATTTTTGCCTGCAATTCGAATGGATCCCACTTTCAGTTTAACTCTAGACTTTAAACATTACTAACTTCAAGTCATTTTATTTAAAATCATATTGCAGATCCAAAAAAACTGAAAACTTCTTCTAACAGCAATCAAAGGCTATCAAGCTGAAACACTTTAGTACTTATTTTTCTTTACCTACAAATGAGAGAACCTAGCAAAACTAGGAAGTGTTTAAATTTTCAACTAAAAGAAAATTAAGACAGCGGAGTAAACATTAACAAGCATCCTAAAAGGCTTAAGTCAAAAGACATACCAACATAACTAAGCATAAAATCAAAAGCTTTTCTAGTCTCTTCCTGACCCTCTACCCCCTTCTTGTCATTCACCTTTCTGATGAAACGAATGTAGCATCGCCTACAAAGCCAATACAATTAAGACAATGAAGCATTACAAATCATTAATGGGAGAGAGACATTTACAAATACAGAAGAAAAAAAAGGGGGTTAGTTGTGAGGAAAGTGGAGTAATTGTATGAAGAAATGAAATTTTAGTGGAAAACAAGAAAACACGGTATCTTCTGTCTCTTTTGAATATATAATTTTCTAAAAACAATGCTATATAAGATTAAGATCTATGTTTTTTTCTATAGAGGGATTTATTTTGTTCTTTTAATTAAAGCTTGTCATCTATCATACTATTACAGGCAACGTAACTGATATACTATATTTTATACAACACATTCTAAATTTATATGAAACTCGTCTGTACTCAAGCAAATAAAGTTCTATTTATCTTCTCTGCAGACTGCTCATGCACTAATGTTCAAAGCAGAAGAATACCCCAAATTCTCAGCTCTTCATTGCCCCTTTTCAAAAAAAGAAAATTCATTTGCCCCTTCTCTTCCCAACTTAAAGCAAAATACCGCAGATTTTACCCCCAACTTCCAGCCCTCAAAAGAACGTGAATATGCTGAAATTATCTGTTGCCAAGCATTAAGTTCAATCAACACAAAGCTCCCACCTGGTCAAGATTAATTACACTGCAGAGAAATCGAAAGGGCTATGGTAAGTCCCAAAGAAGGAAGAGACACCTTTCCCATAAAAATAAAATAAATAAACCCACCTCCCAAGCAGCCACAAAATTATGGTTTGCTTCCACTTTGCTCCAATCTTTCACTATTTTCCTTCGCATCCCAAGAATGAGGAGCCACCACAACGGTGCTCCCGGGTAGGGGAAGGTGATGGCTGTTGGGGTGGCGGACGGGTGTGATGGAGGAGGGGTGGTTTGGTTTTCATCTTTGTAGTTTTGTATTTACCTTTTTTATCAATTAAAACTCTATGTGTAAGTAATTTGCTGACATTATCTGTTACAAAGCATTAAGTCTAATCAACACAAAGCTCCCACCTGGTCAAGATGAACCACACTAAAGAAAAATCTAAAGGGCAACGATAAGGCCCAAAGAAGGCCAAGACACCTTTCCCATATAATAAAATAAATAAAGCCACCTCCTAAAGCCGACCACATAACCCTATATATGATACGTTTCCTAAACCATCCTGCATCATGATGATATTAGAAGCTGCATAATCAACAAATTTATTCAGGACTTATAAGTTGATAAACACACTGCAGATTAAGCATATACAAATTTATTTGATTAAGTGGTTTTCACTAGGTGGTAAAGGCAGGCAGAAGATGATCGGTTGGGTTCAAGACACAAATCATTGTAATTACTTGTCACATTTGACTCGATCGACAACAAAAGAAGTTCACCTCAATTCCTACTCATTCAAATATAAAAGCATACGACATCATAACATGGAATCACCAAAAAAATACAAGAAAAAAACTCTTATCAATCAAATTAGGTAAACTTCAACTTAAAGCAAGCAAGATTTTGCAGACAGTATTTTGGCTGTAGAATAAAATTTACCAAAGAGGAATTTGCAAACAATTCAACAAACACCGGCTAAATATCTGTTTTGTGGCCTCATCATTATTTACAACCATCTGCGCCTCCACATATTGCTTCCAATATTTTGCCTGGAGAGAAGGGAAATCAGCTAAATACAGAACACTATTTTCAAAACATGGGAAAGACAATGAGATAACTAAACAGATTTTAGACTTCTCCAAAAATAATCATTAGCATTTATGTGCTGTGTCCAGTACTCCTCTAAATGCTTAACATGAGTTTAAATAAAACAGTTTAAGGGGATGTAGTTTTTGTAGACTTCTATAATAAGTCTCGCAGAGTTCGACATACTTCCTTTGCAGATTTATAAGGATTACGAGACATTTTTTTCCTCATTTTTTGGGAGATTTCGTGACAAGTAGATTATAAAACCTATCCTCAACAGCTTGTAGTCAGACCAAGCCCTTCCCAACCTGAATTGCAAGGGTCTAAGCCTGAATTCCCTCTAGGACTCATATAACCACCCAAATTTTTGTTTTCTTTATACTTTTAGGTCATCTCCGTCATATATTATTTTCAGTATCATTTATGTTAATTGATATTTAATAAGCATATGATCTGTCACAAAACCCCGATTAAGGTACTTAGGCCATGTTTGGTGAGTTGGATTATGTAGTTGGATAGGATTCATAATCCTAATCAAATGTTTGGTGGCGTAAAAAGAACATGGATTGGGTCTAATCCTACTAGTGCCAAATGCAGTAGGATTGTGAATCCTACTCAAATGTTGGGATTAAGTTGGATTGGATTATGTCTAATCCTACTAAGCCATGTAATAGCACATTTCAATTAATCCAACCCCTTAATCATGTGTAAGACCAAACACATCATTGGATTAGTGTTATCATTTCCAATCCAATGTAATCCAATGCAATCCAATCCTACCTCATAATCCAATCCAATCCCAGTCACCAAACATGGCCTTAGAGAGAAGTTCTCCAAACAAGTGTTTACTTCAAAGAGAAGTACTTTAAGCAACTAGGAGTTCAGATACAAGACATTCTTCTTCAATAACCCAGGACCAGTGCCCCCAAAAAATCATAGCTCCATTCTTTCCACACTTCACAAACATCC
Source organism: Prunus avium (assembly GCF_002207925.1). Next base: position 20,806 of record NW_018922057.1, on the reverse strand, counting down.
TTTGAAAATATAATATTTTAAAAAAATCTTAACAGTACAAATGATGGCCCTTCCCACAAGTCACAGCCACTCTACCTAAAAGGGCCACAGAAACTTTTGTACTCAATCTTCAACAACAAAAATATATCATGCTAATTCCAGGATGTAGGAAGATAGTGGATATGGAACTTAAAAACTTCAACAAAAATAATATAAGATGCTAATTCCAGGAGTACAAAAGTTCATAATTGAAACTCCAAAAATCACAGAGCTCATGATATCCTCTTACCCCAACTTTGCAATTAATTCATTCCTTGAAATGAAAAATGGAAAGCTGGCCAGGGATAAGAAAACAATAAATGTAGACCAAAAATGTCTGTAACATACTCAAGAAACAAATATTCTCTGCACCCTTAGGTATAATCCAGTTGGTAACAGAAACGGTCAAAATAATAACATAACCATGTCATAAGAAAGAGCAAAGAGTTCCCACCCTACTGTGGGATGACTAACGATCAGAAAATACCAACGAAATAGTTTTCAACTCTACAGAAAACACGAATGATCAGAAAACAAGCTCTTCTATTCTCTTCGCAAATGGGCCAGAAAATTGCAAATTGACAAATTTTCCATAAGATAAAAACTTCAACCTAATTGAAACCTGCTTCAATTCCAGGTTAGTCCCAAGAATTAACACCAAAATTCTGGTAAATAGCTAAGCACCTTGTGTATCAAAACAACTCTCCGTTAAGCAGAAAAAACAAGATAACCAGCCCTTATAGTTGATACTCCAGTGTCTAAGTCGTCAGTCTAAAAATGGGGCATGCAATCTATTCTTCAAAACAAAAACAAAAACAGAAAAGCAAAATTTAAATAGAACTCCACTGAAAAATAGAGTGATCTAATACAACAAAGCTAAAATATAAAAAGTATATTACATATGGCTACATATATAGGAGTGTTCAGACAGATAACACTAGGTATTTTAATAAGATGCATACCATATTTTAAATTCTTTGGATGAATGTCTAAACAGTTAAAAATATAAAGGTTTAGAGCATGTAAGTAAATGATATATTTTGAACTAACCGTTTGGATATTCATCCAATACCTTAAAGCATGGTAGTTTTACTGTTAAAGTACTTAACATTAGGTGCCTAAACATTCCTTGTGGGTTGTCCAAGATCCAAGTTTAAATAGAATTGCAATGAACTAAAGAATGATCTAAAGAACGTAAAGCCACAAGATAAAGAATACATTATTTGTATATATAGCAGTTAGAAGGAACTCACTGCAGTGGGAAACACCGTCAAAAGTTGCTCATATATTGGTGCTGCCTCTGAAATAGGCAAATGCTAAATGGAAAGATATATGAATAAAAATTAGGTGTACCTCCAAATAAATTACCCCAAAAAAGAAAAGCTGAAATAGGGCAGAATTGCAGTGTCATACTAGTGCCTCATTGGCTAGACTTTCGGTGGCTTCAACATTGTATTTATCATCCACGAGTTTGCGATCTGAAAAGTTGTATAACATAAAAAATTTAAAATGAAAAGACAAAACGAAAGGAGAATCTATGAATATATATATATATAGGGTCAGGATTGGGGGAACACAAAAAAAGCCACAAATTTATACACACATTTTCAACCCTTAGATTAAAGCAGTTTAATGGCTAAGATTGCATTGGAAAAGAAATCAATACCCTCTCAACCATATGATTAATATGCCTTGGAAATAACTAGAGCCTTCAAGATTCTATGACAACAACTAGAGCATTCAAAGCCTTAATCTTCTTATCTCACTACATTCGATAAAACTGAACTTCCAGCATAGCAAAAACCAATATCAAAACTCACCTTGATCTCCAACTCGTCTGAGCTCGGCTTCCATATGCCACTGTAATTCTAGGCCTGCATTACAAACCCAATATTTTACAGGATCGCGGTGTTCAAAGTTCAATCATCCATTTCATGTGATTTACTTGTTAAAGGAATTTAAATTTTCAACGAAACAAGTTGTAATATCCTTTCTGTACGAATATCCAACAATTATCCATCTACTTTCTTATTAAATATTACCAACATACTATAGATTGACAAACTCCAAACCTAATTAATTAAGGGGAAAAAATACCATACCAAAAGGGCAATCCCTAAAAGAAACAAACCAATTATCACCTAATAAGGTTCACAAAGAAGGAGAACGAAAACTAAATTACACTTACCTCTTTAATTGACCAAATGCTGATATCAATAACTACTCAAGCGTTAGTTGTCAAGGAAGAATAATGAAATATGGAGGACGAATAACCGAAGGAGAAGGGTAAGGGGCAAGGCAATTGGCTTCACAATTTATCGGTTAATAACTGGAGAAAAGAAGGAAGAAGAAGCATTGCATAAGTAGTAGGAAAGGGAATGGAAAAACAAAAACTATTTCAGTACCCTTCAGTATAATTCAAGGGAGTGCACGAAGAAGACGAGAGAGGGGATGGCACTGTGCTGGTAAAAGTTTCTTTGCTCAAACCCAAACAATTTTTTTAGGGAGAATTTGAGTTACACCCCTAGGTTTGGACTGGGTCAAGGATTTGAGTTTGAGAGGGGGCAGGGGTTCTGGGTCGGGGAGGGGATGGGGATTTGGGTCGGGAAGGGAGAAAAGAGACAGAAGGGGATGTAATGGCTGTTGGGGTGTGGGAGTGGTGAGTGATGACTTGTTGGGATGGAGGTGGGGGAGGTGAGAGATTCTGGTTTTGATCTTTCTTAATATGATTTATTTAATTTTTTTAATATATATTATTTTTATTCAATAATATAAGAAAATTATGTATATAATACCTGTGTTTATGATTGAAAATTTTGTAAAAAAAAATATATTAAATATGAAAAATAAGTACATATATCTATCTTCTATCTATATATATAAAGCAAAAGGCAGAGAATGGTGAAACATTCAAAATACCAAAAAATGCCCTTGTTTAATGCAAACATTAAGAATTAAAATTATTAATTAAATGAGGATAATATGGTAAATTCACATATTTTCATATTTAAAAAAAATATAATTAAAAGAAAAATCAGATAATGGCCTATTTTTATAGAACACAACTACCCATTATCTTTTTTAATTCTAAATAAATTTTTTTTTTTTTTTAAAAAGCCTCTCGCATGCGCGGAAGCGCGTGCAGAGAGGCTAGTAAATAATAATAATAATAATAATGCCATGTATGTAGTCTCCCTACAAATAAAAATGACATTTCCTAAATCATTCAAAACCCCATGTCCTCGTTTTGCTGCTTCACTGCACACTTGTCTTTCAACCAAATTGCCATAAGTCTCTAAGGAAATCAGGCTTTTTTACTATAAAGGCAGAGAATGGTGAAACATTCAAAATACCAAAAAATACCCTTGGTTAATGCAAACATTAAGAATTAAAATTATTAATTAAATAAGGATAATATGGTAAATTCACACTTTTTCATATAAAATAATTAAAATTTAAAAAAAATCAGATAATGGATCATATTTTTATGGAACACAGTTACCCATTATCTTTTTTAATTCTAAAATAAATTTAATTTATTTTTTTTTTTAAAAGCTTCTCGCAAGCGCGGAAGCGCGTGCGGAGATGCTAGTATATATAATACGAGTATTAAACATGTAAATGCTAAATTTCTTATACATGTAATAGCTTAGGTTTAGGGGATAGAGACTCGGAATAGTATTAAATAATACAATGCTATACTATTTAAAATTTTAAAAAAAACGACTTATAGTCGCGCGGCTATACTATTTTTATTATTAAAAACATCCTAGTTTCGCCAAACGACTAGACTATTTATAAAAAAATTAAAGAAGGGACCGCCTAACGCCTATTTTGCCACGTCTCAAAATAGTATTGCCGGGCGGCTATACTCTATTTTTCAAAAATAAAAACGTCATATAGCCGCGTGACTATACTATTTTTATTATTTAAAAAATAGGGTATCGCCGCACGGCTATACTATTTATAAAAACCTACCCCCTTAAAATAAAAACGTAGTATAGCCGGCTGGTTATACTATTTTTATTATTAAAAAATCCGAATAAAAAAAAGACCGCCTAGCGCCTAGAGCCTATTTCGCCACATGTCAAAAATAGTATAGCCGATCGGCTAGACTGTTTTAGTATATTATATTTAATCAGAGTTGTTCTGGGAAAATACTCTTTCTTTCAGCCAAAATGTGAGCTTGCTACCAGTTGAAGGAGTTCGAACTAGAAAATCTGTTTCGAGAATTTATTGGAAAGTCTAATTAAGTCTTGGCTTTACGCAAATTTTTAGGCCAACTTTTGATCATAGAATTTGTGTCTTATGTAGAGGTAGGCTGCTTTCCAAGTCCTTGTTTTGTAGGTGCATAATTGGCTAGCTCTTGATATGTATGTGTGTACACTGTTAACATTTCAGAATTGTGAAGAAGCAAAAAATTCATTAAATTTATAGAAAATATTTTGTGCTATTGGGATTTAAAATAAACAGAAGCCTAACCATCTTAGATGAACTAATCCGTCTAGGGTTCTAATGGCTGATGAACTAAATACTGTCTGGATCAAAAGGGTTTAAACTTAATATCTTAAAGAACATACATTGTGTAAAGTTGTAAATTTGACTTTACTTCATAAACCATTTTACATATTTTCTCATCTCTCCCTCAAACAGACCCCAAGTTTTTTCCAAATGCAAACAAAAACTTGTTTACACCCAAAATATACAGCCAATAAGGGCAAGACACGTGGAGAAAACTGGACTTGGTCAGAGGCGCCCTCGGCACTCTACCTACCGATCTCTCCATTAGGGCAACGCCCTCTCCTGGGACACGTGGCACGCTCCCAAGCGACGCCCACAGTCCCACATCGAAATAATCAACAAAATGCACACCTCCCAAGACCTATAAAAGGAGGCCAACTATCCCAAAATAGAGGTAATCAGAACTTACGGCATACAAGCCTATTGATCTGTCAGTTGAACTTTCTATTCCCGAACTTACTTAAGCATCGGAGAGCCTTCGGCCGGTACCACACCGGTGCTCTAGGTCTTACCGTGCGTTTGCTCATATTGCAGATCGCGTAGACTACCGAGGCATCAAGGATACCGAAGGCATAAAATTACTAAGTTGACCCTCTAAGTCAAAGAACCACTTTTTGGCGTCAACAGTTTGGCGCCGTCTGTGGGAAATCGATAAAATCGACCCTTTATCCCGAACATATGGGGACCACTGAAAAAACTACGTTCGTACCACGGGAGGGGATGCCGTTCGGCATGCCAAGCGGGGTTAGCCCTGCGCCAGCCCCCTACACACCGGCAACTAATCCCCCTGTAATCCAATCCGCCGAAAACGCAGAGCTTTTAGCCCAAGTCGTGTCCCTTCGGCAGGACATGGCTAGGATGCAAGAACACAATAATCTCCTCTCGACCAGAGTGGAAGAAACACAACTGCTGCTGAACCAGCAGCAAACGCAGAACATGCCGACAGATCGATCGTCCGAAAGCCTACAGACCCCCCGCCAGCAGAAGAAGGGCAAGAAGGCAGCGAAGGCAACGCCTGCGCCTGCGCCATCTAAACAATTGGTGGTCCCGGCACCAAAAAATAGGCCCCACGTGCCGAAGAAGGTTTATTCCGATTGCCGCCATAGGTTGTTGGAACGGGAATCCGAACGACACACCGAACGGCAGGAATCGCCGATCAGGATCAATGCCCGCCTGGACGATCCCCGACTGAGAAGCATGGGGAGGAAGTCTCCGATACAGAGGATACCGGTCCTGGAATCCACGGCAGAGTCTGACCAAGAGTACGCCCCTTCCGCAAACCGGTTATCGTCCTACCGTTCGGCAACCCCGACAAAGTTCTCTGAGGTCAATCCTGTTAGGTCCCAGCAGCGATCGGCACATCAAACTGTGGAAGAGATACCGGACAGGGACCCTGTCATCCGCCTCCTCCTTCAAAGGGTACAGAAGATGGAGGACGATCGAACTCGCTCTCAGGAGCCGGACTGGGGAAGGCTCCGGCCAGGACCCTTCACCGAGCGCATAAGGCACTCACGGCAGGATAGGGACGTACAGCCCCTACGCATAACCCCTTACACAGGGGTG